>CAUYRH010020194.1:0-15321 GCA_963574655.1 Perodicticus potto | reverse complement strand
TGCTCTTAACACCATTAAATGGTATTACCTAAAAGATAACTATTTATTTTATTTTTAACAGCTTTATGAAGATATAATTTTATCTTAGTTTTTGTTGTTGTTATAACTGAATATTAGAGACTGGGTAATTTATTTTATTTTATTTTTAAGTGTTTGTTTTACAACTTTTTTATAGTATGGTTTTTCGTTGTTTTTTGTTGTTGTTGTTGCGGTTTTTGGCTGGGGCTGGGTTTGAACCTGCCACCTCTGGCATATGGGGCCAGCGCTCTACTCCTTTGAGCCACAGGCGCCACCCAGGGGTAATTTATTTTAGAAGAGAAGTTTGCTTCATACAGTTCTGGTTGCTTGGAAGTCTTAGGTTAAGGGACTGCATCTGGAGTTCCTTCTGCTGGTGGCAACTCTCTGCAGAGTCTCAAGGTAGCACAACAGAGCATTACATGGTGAGGGGACTCATAACAGATAGCCAAACTGGCTTTTATAACAGACTCACTCTCATGATAACTATCCTACTCCCATGACAACTCATTAGTTTTTATACCCTTCTATCCACTAATCCTGGAATAATGTAATCAATTTGTGACGTCGGAATCCTCATAACCAAATCACCTCTCAAAGGTTCCGCCTCCCAGCACTGCCCCATTGGAGACCAAGTTTGTAACACATGAACTTTTCAGAGACACATTTAAACCATAGGACCTTAGAAGAGACACAAGAGAGATGATTTAAACCCTGATTAGTTCATGAGTTAGAAAACTTTATGTACACATTTATTTTTATAATAATATTTGGGGCTAATCATAAAATACATATTTGTTAAAAACAATTTGAAAAATGCAAACAAAATACAAATTCACAACTCTCAGATAACGCCAATTCAAAGTTTTGGTTTATTACTACCAATGTTTTTCCTCTGCACATAACATATATAAGTGTTAAAAGTAATTAGAATAATACTACATGCAGTGTTTTACAATTTGCTTTTTATCTTACTATGTTATGAAACTTTTCACTTTTCATCATAAATATTTCCAAACTTTACCTTCACATTTATGATGAAATGATAAGATGTCTGTGATTTGCTCCAAAACAATCAGGATGGAAAGAGAGAGAGGCCAACAGATGAGAGTATATTAAAAACCAGCCAATGCTGGGTGGCACCTGTGGCTCAGTGGGTAGGGCGCCAGCCCCATTATCAAAGGTGGCAGGTTTGAACCTGGCCCCAGCCAAACTGCAACAACAACAACAACAAAATAGCTGGGAGTTGTGGCAGGCGCCTGTAGTCCCCGCTACTCTGGAGGCTGAGGCAAGAGAATCACCTAAGCCCAGGAGTTGGAGGTTGCTGTGAGCTGTGAAGGCACGGCACTCTACCAAGGGCAATAAAGTGAGCCTCTGACCAGCCAATGCTTAGATGATATTTGTTCAAGTTGAATGATGACTACAGGTGAGATCTTATTCTCTACACTTTTATACGTTTAGTATTTTCTATAATAAAATGATTTTAAAGTCTTATTTTTAATAGTTACACACCCTCATAATCCAATCACCTCTAAATGGCCGCACCTCAAAATAGTGTTACCTTGGGGATTATGTTTCAACATGAGTTAGTTTCAAAAAGGACAAATGTTTAAACTATAGCATTTAGCACGTGGACCCCCAAATCAGTGTCCTTCTCAGATATAGATACATTCCTTCCATTACTATAACCCAACATCTTAACTCATTTTGGCACCAACTAAAAAACTCAAAGTTGAGAGTTTTATCTGAATTAGCTACAGGGGATGCTCAAGGAACACTTCGTCTTGAGGCAAATTCTCCTTCAGTTGTGAGCCTGAGAAATAAACAAGTTGTCTACTTTCAAAAATACAAGGGTGACACAGGGATAGAAAGGGAGACACAGCCAACAACAAAAGGATTAAAAGGCCCCAAGTAAGTCCAAAACCCAACAAGAAAAACTACATTAGGTCTTAAAGCTGGAGAATAATACCCTTTGACTCCTTCCTATTCCACACCCTGGGCACACTGGTGCAGGGGTTGGGCTCCTAAGGCCTCAGGCAGCCCCATCCCCTCACCACTGAAGCCTTGTGCAAACTTGGGACTCTACAGAGCGTCTCCACCAGCAGGAAGTCTTCACCAGACGTAGCCCCTTGATCTTGAACTTTCCAGCCTCCAGAACTGTAAGAATTAAATTTATTTTCCTTATAAATTACCCAGTCTCAGTTATTTAATTTTATCAACAGAAAACAAAGACAAGTATCATAGAGGTTGATATACATAACAGGTAGATGATAGATAGATAGATAGATAGATAGATAGATAGATAGATACCCTTTATAAATTAAGACTATTAATCAGTGACTTATTTGTGGAAAGCATTTTTTTCAGCTTGTCAAGTTCCCAATAATTAAATTTAAGTATTTTAACATATAGAAAGGTTTTATTTAACTTCTGTATGTCAAAATACATTAGCATTTTGCATTAATCTTCTGTCATTCTTACATTCAAAAGTACTTTTAAAGGGCCTAAGTATTTATTTTGGAAAAATGCATTTTCCATTAAAAAATTCTCCAAGACATAAAACAACTCCCTGCTTTCAAAGATACTTTTATTTAATGACTGTCCATAAAAAAGAAATAAATATACTATCCTCATCCTATTACATGATGCTATTTATATAAATTTTATATTTTAGTTGATTCATTTTAAAACCTGGACTATATGCTGGATGAATGAAGCAAAACAGAAAAAAGAGCAATAGCAAAATAAGTATTTGATAAATGGATAAATATCAAATATGTTACAGCATATCAAATATGTTTATTTATATAAATATAAATATGTTACTGCAAAGTAACATAATTCCAAGAAACCACAACTGGCTAAGTACTTAACTGAATATTTTGCCATTTTAAGAATCATTGACTGCCAATTTATCTTTATCCTAAAATGGATTCATTGCAGTCTTTGTGTGCTATTCTAACAACTCTCTTAAAGTTCACATTTTTTATCAACCAATGTCTTTTACAGCTTCCTTTTAGTATTTTATATTTTCTTCCTTTGTAGTTTATTTGATCCATAAAGATCTTATAAAAATCATTAATTCACATTGTTAGGTTCTCATTAGGATTATTTCATATGTTCAGCATCATTTCAAATTGTTATATACAGCTTAGTGCAAATTTTTTTACTTCCTCAGAGTTCACTAACTGATTCTGAGGGAAAGAAAAAGGGTAATGAAGATACAGCATGAGGCAGCACCTGTGGCTTAAGGAGTAGGGTGCCAGCCCCATGTGCCAAGGGTAGTGGGTTCAAACCCAACCCCGGCCAAAAAGCTGCCAAAAAAAAAAAGACAGCGTGGAACAATATAGGAGAAAGTATGTCTGTTCAGATACTAGGTTATAATATATGACAAGAAAATTTTTAAAGGAAAATTAAGTCTGTGTACACATGATGAAATAAATATAATATAAACATTTTAAAGAAAAATTATAAAATAAGAAGAGTGATATAGACATTAAAGACAAAAAACTCTACCAGTTTTGTTAATTATATTTCATAGCTATAACTCATGACAGAATTTGAAATTCAGTCTTCAAAACAAAGTAGCTTTAAATTGTAATTGTAATATGTATCCTATTCAAATGTATCATAAGTGGGTAGAACATTGTCTGACCCAAAATATAGGTTCAATGCCTACTTTTTTCAAAAAATATGTGTGTATATATGTATATATATGTACATATATACACATATACATATACATACATATATACATGTATATATACACATACATACATATACACATGTATATATACACATACATATATACATGTATACATATACATACACATATACATGTATATATGTACATATATATATACATATACACACACACACACACACGTGTGTGTGAATATGTATATAAACAAGACTTACCAAAACTTGTGGCATTAAAATTTTCTACCTCAGTAAATGCTTTTAAACTTATATTTGAGGGGGTCATAGGCTTCTAGAGTAATTTATCATTAAGAAAACAGCTATCATTTCTTTCAGTAAGTGTTTAAATTTCAGTGATGTTACCACAATCATTACGTTATGTGCTTCTAATAATGATGTTAGCATGATCATTTTCAATAATGTAGCAAAGTCTTTACAAAGCCCACTTCCTGTGGATCCATCAATGATCAAAACAGTTTAGAGTCTACCCCAACAATTAACACCATTCGGAAAGCTAACATTTTCCAATGTCCCAGAGGGAAATGCCGCCAGAGTAGTGGATTTTTATCAAGGTAGTCTAACTTCTTTCAATACAGCTATTGTGTCTTGCTGTTCAATAAGAATAATCGAAGAAAAATGACACAAAGTCCTAATAAAAACCACAGGAGTACTATGAAATCTAATTTAAATGGCTATTTCATTTTAAAAGATATAGGCCTTCTTCCTTCTTGTTAATAAAAATATCATTTTGATGCTCTCAGGAGTGTTCAACTTTTTTTCTTTGATAGAATAAGAGTTGTCTTGGACCGTATATTAAATATACAAACATTATCAAAAGCTGATGAAGAAAAGAAAAGGTCTATGCATACATTCCTCAATATCTGACATCACAGATAAGCAAAACAGTCCTCAAATCTCTAGGCAGGCCCAAGAGCTGAAGGTTGAACACCATGTGAGTCTAAATAGAACAAAGCAAGGAACTAGCCCCAGAACAAATTAATAGCCTGGTGAGACCCTGCCAGAGAAAAAAACAAAATGCTCTTTTAACAGGCTTTAACATCACGAGTTAATTCTAGAAATCCCAATATTATGTACAAATTTTCAATGATAGCTAGAAATTTGAAAAAGTACCCAGGAAGGAAAAGCCAGTGACAGCTTTGTAACTGAAGAAGAGCATGGTTCTAGGCAAGTTTCCACCTCTTCCTTAGCATAGCTGTCCTCAAAAGAATAAAGAAAGACGTGAAGACACTGAATGATCAAAGAGAAGTAAGGAAAGAGAAATGTGTTACAAATAAACCATTATTATAAAAAACTTTAATGTCTGTCTTAGGAAATATGATCACCCAAATAAGATAGTTGAACCCTCTCTACAGAGCATTAAGTAGGCCTTAGGAACTCAGCATATGAGATAATGATAATGATGACAACTCATCTATACTCTTTAGCCTCACAGACTCACTAAGGAAAATAGATGTATTCTCCCATAAAAGAGGGACTTTGTTCCAAAAAAATTATTTGGCATACTACGAGTAAGCCACACTTACAATTTATAAGGATGTATGTTTCAACAACTATTAGCAAGAAAACTCGAGCAAAATAATTTCAGAAATCTTATAATTCCATCTTATTTATAATTAATACTAGGGAAGCAAATGGCCATTCTTCTGGTAAAATTACTGTTTTATATTTTCAGTGAATTAAAAATAACACAAAGAGTCAGAAAAACTATTATTTTTGTAATATTAACTTGTAAAAAAGGAAAAATCAAAATTTCTAGACTTTCATTATTTTAATATACTTTTAACTTTCTCCTCTTCTAAATGTTCTTTTTTTGTCTTTTTTCTTCCCTCAATTTTTTCACTTTAGCTGATGCAGCATCAAAGGTTGAGTATAGACACAGGTATATGAATATATACATAAGAATAAAAGCACGGCGGTAAGTACCTATTTTGAGCCAATAACTTTATACATTAATCCTCATTTATTCATCCTTCCAACATCTATTAGTCTAAACTCCCTGAGAGCTAGACACTTATGCACCATTGTACCTCCAGGGACTGGCTCAATGCCTAGATGTGAGCCACCTGGATTGGTGGCACTGGCAAACTTTTCTTAAATGACCAGTAAAGATTTTAAATTTGAGGTCTCTGCAGGAGGTAGGCCCTCCTAGGGTTACCTCTACCCCCACCCACCCACATTCTTGCTATACCAATAAGCTTTATAAAGATGTCTGGTACCAGGAGGGGCAGGCTGACTCTGGTTCAGACCCCATTTGTGTTCTTTCCCCTAAGAAACTCTCTTTTGTCTCCAGACTGGCCTCTTCCCCTTTCTGCAAACTACCACCCATTTCTATCCTGTGCCAAATAGAAAGGAAATGTTGACTAATTCATTTCTAGGGTTTTTCTTGGTCTGCCAAGATATCAGCGAGTTTGTGAAAGAGGGGAAGAAGATGTTATGAGAATTAAGAACTTAATAAGAATTCCACTTGCAGGAACAAAAGACCAAAAACTGGAAGATGGTGCCTAAAGCAAGAGAACCTTGAAACATTCATCTGTGGATAGGGAAAGAAGATTAAAGGAATGGGGAATAGGAAGGAAACCATTCTATGATTGATTTCGTTGGTTTCCCTACTGCTGTTCAAATCATCTGAGCTTCTACAGCTTTCCAGATGTGATCTGTTTTCCTATCTACTAGCACAGTGGTTCTCAACCTTCCTAATACCGTGGTCCTTTAATACAGTTCCTGTGGGTCACGACTCACAGGTTGAGAACCTCTGTACTAGCAGAATGTCATAAGACTGAAGGTAAGTGGCTCAATCTAGAAGGGAATTCCTGCATAGTTCTTTGTCAACCAGTTAATATTTCTTCTCCAGTTCATACTTCATGGAGTTTCCAAGTAATAAATCTTAATAATTCTTGAAAAAGGAAAGAAAGCAGAAGTCAGGTTAAAATACAAGTGGCAAAATAAATACATGATTTCAGCTGCTTTTCTACATACAGCTAAAATTTTAGAAGTAGAGTTTGTTATTATTGGGCTAGCACACATCATGTCAGGAGGTCTTAATAATGTTGGCAAGCAAGAGAGCTGATGGAAAGTTCCTCTAGCTAACAGAAATCCTTTTTTAAGAACACATGGAAGGTATCCATTACAGAGAATTAAGAAATCCATGAGGAAAAAGAAATACCAAAAGATACTATTTTTGCTCTGGCTCTCATATTTTCTCTTTCTCCCTTTTTCCTCTACTTACAGAAAGAAAATCAAGGATTTCTCACTTGACAAATCAGTGAATCAGGATACTGGATTTCTGCAGACTCACAAATGTATGCTTTCCCCATGTAGTCTCAGGCAAAAGTAACCAGCCTTCACATTTAAATAGTCAAATAGTAAGTGGCGTTGGATTAGTACTTTGAGTATTGGAAACTTAAGATAAACATTTGTTGAGTTTTCGGTGAAAACATTAAAATACTTTTTCTAGATGTAACTTTTATACAAAAAGTTGGAAGACCGGTATATAATAAATATTTAAGGGGAGTATTCTCATTCACAAGTTTTCCTTGAACATATATGAATTTTTGCAAATGAAAACTACATTAGAAAACATATTCTCCATTGTTTTTCCCCAACTTAATTTATAATAATCCAAGAATAATCATCTAATGTTTTCTTCCTTCTTTTTAACCAACTTGCTGTGTGCAATTTTGACAGTCAGGGTTTAACTGGGAAGTCTGAGGCCATCAGAATAGACACAAATTGAAGTTAAATGGTTAATATAATGGTTTAAATGCTATGGTATTAAGAGGTGATTAGGTCATGAGGGCTCCACGCTCACAATTGGATCAATCCCATTATGTCAGGAACTGATTAGTTATCAGGAGTGAGCTCCTATTGAAAGAATAAGTTAGCCTTCATTTTGTTTCTCACACTCACTATGTGATGCCTTTCAGCATGGAATCACCCTCACCAGATGCCACTGTCATGTTTTTTTGGACTTCCCAGCCTCAAGAATCATGTGTCAAATAAACCTCTAGTGTTTATAAATTATCCAATCTGTGATATTCCATTATAACAGCAGAATACCTTGATGTTCTTTAAGAAATTTTAAAACACAGGCTGCTATTATAAAACGTCTCCAGGCTCAGCGCCTGTGGCTCAACGGGCTAAGGCGCCAGCCACATACACCTGAGCTGGCCGGTTCGAATCCAGCCCGGGCCCGCCAAACAACAATGACGGCTGCAACCAAAAAATGGCCGGGCATTGTGGCAGGCGCCTGTAGTCCCAGCTACTTGGGAGGCGGAGGCAGGAAACTCGCTTAAGCCCAGGAATTGGAGTTTGCTGTGAGCTTTGATGCCACAGCACTCTATCCAGGGTGACAGCTTGAGGCTCTGTCTCAAAAAAAAAAAAGAAAGTCTCCAGACCAGAGGACTTTTATAATTCTTAACTTTTTTACATTTTAAGTTTATTTTTTAAGTTTGTAGGAACTCTTTTACTAGCATGCTCCCACTCTCATCATGCATTTCTTTAGCTGTGAGCTTTTAAAGGTAATGACTAATGACATCCTATTTTAAACAAATAAAAATACAGTGATTTCTAATCTTGCTTATGACTGTAACCACATGGGAGCTTTAACATCCACTGATGCCTGCTGCTCTTCAGCCCCTAGAATTTATTATTCATCAACCAGGTTGTAACCAGGATATTAATTTTTGTTTTTTATTTTGTACTTTTTAAAAATTCTCCAGGTGATTCTAACATGTACCTCATGTTGAAATGAACAAAAGTTTAACAAATAAGAATTTGGCATGACCCAAACTTTCTCTTTATTTTTAGGGATAATTGTTCAAGCAGCCTTGACTCTTCCTTTAATTTGGTCTTTCCCTAATATCTCTCATTTGATTACTGCTGCCCCTGTTAACATTCAGCCCCAAGGTTACCAGCCTTCCATTTTAAATCCCAGCCCAACAATAGACAAACTCCATTTACTTTGTTTTCCTTTACCACAAAAATATTAGAGCTGAAAGAGCTCTTCACAGTTAATCTAATCCAACCTTCCTCTATTTATAGGTGAGAGCTTTGAGATGGAGAGGAAATGTGCCTGAGGACCAGGTAACTAGCTCATGGCAGAGATGGCACTGCTGATTCTACATTCATTGCCAATTGCAATGCTGTTCCTGTGGAAGGTGGTGCTATGGAGTCAGTGAGCTGATGTCTGTTACAAAGTCTCTTAGCCAAGGTGCTCTCAGAATGCAAATAGAAAGCCCAAACAACTTAGCAAAATTCACGAGGAGAAACTTACAAAAAATCAGAAGTATCCTGCAGATCTCCAGTTAGGACTCATTAGGAACTGGAAACAGCAATCGGAAAAACTTCAGGAACCCAGGTGTATGTGTGTGTGTGTGTGTCTGTCTGTCTCTCTGCTTTACTTTGCATGTGAAACTAAATGACTTACTCCCATGTACCTGCATATAAATGTCAGTTTCTGGAGCCAACTGAATCTAATACACATATCTCTGTCTCCACTTCCCAGTTTTGGGAGCAGGAATCTGATTAGCCCTTTCAGTCAGGTGTCTACTTGTTCTCCTAAAAATGAGCAAAGTCAGGTTGTAGAAATATGGGCAGTGTCACATTACAGTTGGAAGGAGTCCTGGAGAGAAATTCTCAGAAATAGGGCCAATGGAGATCTACTTAAACAATCCTAAATAACAATCTTTTCTTCTGAAAGTGCTTTAAAAAATAAAGAAAGAAAGAAAAATATTTTTTAAAAGAGCAATCTTAATTTCACTTAGTAGGACAATTAAACTTCCAAAAATTGCATATCCAAAAAGCTTTCCTGTTTGTTTCTCTTTGTTCAATGTTATACATTGAGATTAATAGCTTTTATTAATTGGGAGCTCCTGGTCAGTCACATATTGAATGTTCCATTCCAGAAACATTTATTTTAGTTCTCTCAGGTGATTTTAAAGCACTAAATAAATAGCTTAAAGCTGAATAGATTAAAGATGCAGTCACAGAGACAGCATTTGCATGGACATGTTTAGACAGGTGGCAGAACTTAGTAACAACACATAAGAGTAAGAAAACCGACCTGTCTTTTTCATTAAACTTGTTGGAAAATTCCACACAGTGAAATTGGTTCAAATAGAATAGTAATTCCCAAGAGTGGTCCCTGGACCAGCAGTATCTCTATAACCCTCTATAACCTGAGAACATAAAGAAACCAAGTACTCACACTCTAGGTGAGACCTGGAGAATCAGAAACCCTCGGGGTGAAACGCAGAAGTCTGTGCTTTTAAACAGCCCTCCAGTTGATCTGGATATAGTCTAAGCATTGAAAATCAGTAGAATAGAAAGCTCCTAAGATCGAGGTCATTAACTGGATCTGATACAGTACGGACATCTTTCCACACAGAGGCAAAGTGAAAAAATGACCACGGAACACATCATGGAAACACAATTTTGTCCTGGTATTATCTTCTCTAGGAGAATGGCCTTTAGAAAGTCACCTGCCTATTTAACCTTTTGGTGTTTTTCATCTTTAAAGCAGAAAATTAGAAAAATCACCTTCCTAGGTTTTTGAAAATCAAATTTGAAATGATTTATGATAGCTTTTTGATCAGAATTTATGAATTAACTGTACCATAACTTTCATAGCCATAGATTGCACCCATTCTCAATACTAAAGAACAGAGCAGAACTCAGTGTCATAGCAAAGTGACATTTTAACAAGCCTTATCTACCTGCATGTGTATGACAGTGATCAGAACTTCTTGTAATCGACGTTACATACACCTGACTGTAAGGCTAACTCCGCACTGTTTACAAAATCCCTCCTAAAAATAATTAAGAAATAGCCACAGATGCTAGTACAGTTGATCCTCACAGATTCTGCATTTGCAAATTTGCTTACTCACCAAAATTAAGTCAAAACCCTCAAATCAATACTTAGATGGATTTTTTGGTCGTTTGCATACGCGTGAGAAGAGGAAAGGAGAAAAAGAAGATCAAAAACCAAAGTTGTTTTGTAAATATGATCAACCAGCACTATGAATGGGATAAGCCAACCTAAAACAATCTCTTATTTGGAGATTATAAAATTAGCATTTCACTGTTGTCTAAGTGATCCACAAAGTGTTTCAAAGGGTGCACTTGTAACATTGGAGCACGCACAATAACAATTTGTTAAGGGAAAGTTTAGCTTCTTAGACTTAGGATATAAAGATTGAGCACAGGAAATGAAAGAGTGGGTTGAGGCCAAATTTTGCATAAGTATGAAAGTATAGACTATTAAAAATCTGAAAAGATATAATTTTTATTTAAAAATGCAAAAAGGATTCTCCAATCAGTAAATTCTCTGTATGTCGTTAGTGAGGTCAAATGTTCTATTAGGGGGAAAACATCAGAACAGCCAGTTCTATTCTTAGAATCCACTTATATTACGGATTCTTGAATCCACAACAAAGACTTTTCTCAGCAGAAAAAGTCACAATAAATGTGGGTCTAGGCAGTTTCCAGTTTTGTTTTTTGGGTTTTTTAGTGAGGGCTGGGGTGGGGTGGTGGGTTGAGGGTTGCTTGCTAAATACCGCTGATAAAAAGCAGGAAATTCTTATCAAGACTCTAACTTGATTTATGGCAATGCTCTGTAAGTGATGACATGTGTTCTACATCCCGGATTCCACAAAAAGGATACTTGTGAGTACATTTCATAGCTTTTTCTATGTAGGAAGAAACAGTTTCTGAAGAACGCTGCTAACTGCCCCCTTGGGACTTATTACCAGTATGTCTAGCAAAATGCATGTGTGAATCTCTGTAATTTTTCACCATTTTATTGACAGAAGGAATCACAAAGGTGCTGAGCTCAGACTCACACCTCTGAAAAATCTTACTTTGGATTTTAGCCTGCATTTTAAAGCCCATGAAATTTTATGCTAGGCAAAGAACACACATCCCAAGAAAAGCAGTCTGGTCATCTGACATCTGTCTCATATAAAACATGTTCTTTGAGCCAAAGCAAAAGCTTCTTATTTGGTAAGTATGTTTTTCCAAGGTAATATAAGACTTGACTTTAAAATTTACTGAAATACAAGAATGTGTGTATGTGTGTGTGTACTCTGTACATTATTTAGTTACAAATTCCATTCTTCTTCATGTGTATTTTTTTGCTTAAATTTCAGCTATTCTGCATGAATTAAAATTAGCTAATTTTCCTTCTCTTTTTACTTCTGTCCTAGCCCTCTTGTGACTAGATGTGTTCCTTAAGAGAAACTACTCTACTTTGATTAACTCTGGACCATTGAAGTTTTTAATTTAGACTGTGAGTCAATAACTGATTATTTATTAGGGAACATAGATAACAGTAAATAATTGATTATAGATCACATAGACTGTGTGGATCTCTTGCAGCATGTGGTATAAAAGGAAGCTAAGTGAGGGAAATTACTGTTTTCTGGTGAAGTTATTGAAACCTTTGAACATTGCAGATTTGTCTGAGATGTTTTTCTTTTCATTTACAAAATTTGGCTTGAATAAGATTTCTTTCCTTTCCATAGTACCTTCAAGAGCTGTTTTATAACATGAATCCCATAGAAAGAATAAGCCGAGAACATGAACAGAATATGAAAAAAAAGAGGAAATAACCTTTTAACATGTGAAAAGATGTTCAGCTTCTCAGTAATAAGAGAAATGCACTGTGACACTGCAAGAAAAATGCCTTGTTTTTTCATCTGTCAGGCTTGCAATGTTTTAAAAGTTGGCTATTACACTATTTTGACAAACAGATAAGAAAATATACAAGATGACACCTAGGTGGTGGTTATATAAATCAGTTCAAATTTTGAAAGTCAATTTAATAACATTTGTCAACGTTAAAAATACATAAATCCCTTGCACTGAAGTTTTACTTCTAGAAATTTTCGTTAAAGAAATCCTATAACATGCATAAAGACGTAGATATAGTTATTTATTGCAGCATCTATAGATTGGAATACTATTAATGAGAATAAGAAAAAGCCATAGAAAATGTTGTAAAATTAACTACAAGTTCTATTAACTGGCAAAAGGAAGATACAGTATAGTCTGTAGAGTTCATTACCGCGTGAATAAAAGAAAACACAGCTCTATGTATCTATCTACTGTCAGATATAAAAACTTGCCTCTGCAGAGCATCGGCAAACTGGAGAACCAGGAGACCAAAGGGAAATGGAAATTCACTTCACTGTGTATCCTTTTATACTGTTCGGATTGTTTTTTAAAAACTATCTTCACTATTATTTGTATTTTTAAAAAAGCATAACATTTGAAAACAAAAACAAGGAATTATGTGTTTAGCTCCTTGAAGGTGAGCAAAAACTACTAATATGGATGAACTTAAAAGCTTTAAACTTGATGAAAATAGAACAAAGCCCTTTCTAAAATATATCATATCATTCATCTCGAAGTTGCAATTTCATGATACTACAATTGATTGAAAATGATTTTGTCTATGTGGCAAAAACATGTTTACTACACTTCTACATTTTCTAAATCAAGCAATACATATCCAGCCATTTAACATCTTTCAGCCATTCATACCTGGATGGCCTCGTCAGATCTATTTTTAACTCTCCTTCTACACTGTCCTCATTAGCTCTCCTTTAGACCATAGGTAGGCCAGCTTATTCTGTAAGGAGCCAGACAGTAAGTATTTTGGCTTTGTGGGCCATGAAAATCAAGGATATGTGCTTACATGAAAAAGGAAAGGACAAAGTTCTACAACTTTTATTGACAATATTCAAAATATGATAATAATTAAGCAAAAAAATTATAATATAGGTCTACCAGTGAGAAGAATTACTTTATCAGGAGGGGTAATATTTTGCCTCATTGGGGTTCAAGGTTAGTTTTCTCCATCATTGTTGATTGAAAATGTTTATCTCTAGGAACCTTTTGAACCTTTATCTTATGTTTGAACCTTTATCTTATGGCCCTCAAAGTAAAGGGGCAGTAGGTAAGTCAGACCTGGCCTACGTATGTCATTTTCCTCCCTTGACTTCAAGATCAGTGTCCTCACCCATCATCCTATCTTCTTGTCCCTCAGACACATTGCCAAGCCCTAATGTGACAGTCAATCCCCTGCTCAAATCTTGCAACCAGTTTCCATTGCTTAGACTGGAGAATAAAGGCCGTGCTTCTGGGCCCACATGCCCTGTCCTCCTGGCATAGCCCCTGTCTGTCCTCAGCCTCCTCTCTAGCCTCAGCTCCTCTTTTGTCCTGGACACGCAGGCCCTTTTTACTTTAACAAGTCCAAACTATTGTACTTCCAGACACACCACAAGAGGTCAGACCCTCCACCTCATTCCTGCTGCTGCCCCTGCCTGGAGCCCTGCCCTTCTTTTCCCACCTGACACGCTCCCAGCCGGGCTGCAAACTGCTCAGCGCTCGCCCCTCACCTCTTCAGGGAAGTCCAGCTACTCCTCCTCCCACCCCATCCACATCAGACTAATCATTTCGCCACTTCTGATATGCTCCCGTACTTCCATTCTTGAAAGGATAACATTTTATCGTGTCTACTAGTATTAGATATTAGTTGCCTTTCTTATGTCTACTTCATCGGTATCTAGCCACAACAATATGTCCAGAATATGGTAGGTATACAATCATTTTTGTTGCACTAAAGTTTTATGACTTAAATGGCAATTTTGGATGATGAATATGAGTGCACTCATCACCTACCCACTAGACACCTACAGTGTTTATAATGTCCCAAACTTATACAGTCAGCCCTCCCTATTCACAGGTTCTGCATCCATGAATTCGCTCAACCTTGGATAGAAAGTATTTAGAAAAAGAAGAAAGATTAGTTGCATCTGTACTGAACACATATGGACGTTTTTTGTTATTATTACCACTTACTAAGTGATACAGTATAACAACTATTAAATAAATAGTAAATACATTTATAACTATTACATAGCATTTACATTGTGTTAGGTATTACACATAATATAAAGACGATTTAAAGTATACTGGAGGATGTGTGTAGGTTAGATGCAAATGCTGCCTCATTTGATATAAGGGTGTGAGTATGTGTGGATTTTGATATCTGCAGGGCGTCCCAGAACCAATCCCCATGGATACCAAGGAACAACTGAATTTTGGGTCAAATAATTAGGCCAAGTCCTTCAGTGTTAGCATCTTCCAGTTGCGTTCACACAAGTAAGAGTTTTCTCTTTTAACTCAGAAGCCTAGCCTTTTGCAAGCATTATTATACCTAAAGCCAAAAACATGTTCACGAACATAGCTCCAAAGGCCAGCCATCCATGATGAGAATTTGCCCTTAGAGATGCACATAACAATGTTTGTAGCAAGTATTCTAGTACTGTTAGACCATTTACTCCTAACCCACGGCAGTGATCGGGGCTAGCAGTGGAAGGAAGAAGTCAAAAATAATTTTATTTTTGTTTTCAGACAAATTCTACCTGTGTTGCCCTCGGTAGAGTGCCATGGCTTCACAGCTCCCAGCAATCTCTAACTCCTGGGCTTAAGCAATTCTGTTGCCTCAGTCTCCCAAGTAGCTGGGACTACAGGTGCCTACCACAATCCCTGGCTATTTTTTTGTTGCAGTTACTTAGCCGG
>CAUYRH010020193.1:0-17644 GCA_963574655.1 Perodicticus potto | reverse complement strand
ATAAAGGGCGGGATCACACCTGTGGTGCATATTTGAAGGGTTAGGAGAAAACTTCTAAATACGGATCAAAAATGTTCTCACATAGTAATGAGAAAGTCTCTTGAATGTTATCACAATCAGGTTGATGAAAATATCTCCGATTGTATCTGAAACCCGCACACTGTACCCCATGATTGAATTATTGTACACAGCTATGATTCAATTAAAAAAAAAAATTAACATTAGAGAGGCATCAAAACCCAATGTGGATGGGAAGTAATTACTCAATAAACAGACCAAATATCAAGATAAAGCGCAGTTAGGTAAGACACTTCTTTAAAATAATTAAAATTAAATTGTTTTCAAATTTTTCTTTTTTAATTAGAAAATAAAAATTGTGTATATTTATTGTGCAAAACATGATGTTTTGAAACTAATATGGCTCAATCGAGCTAATTAACATATACATTGCCTCACATATTTATAAATTTTTGTTAAGAACACTTAAAATCTACTCTCTTGGTGATTTTCAAAATACAATAGCTCTTCACTATAGTCACCATGTTGTACAACAGATCTCAGGATCATTCCTCCTCTCCAACTGAAATTCCGTATCCTTTGACCAGCATCGGCCCATCCCCACCCCCATTCTACTCTCTACTTCTAGTTCAACATTTTTATAGCCTACATTTAAGTGAAATCCTGTATTAATAGTATTTGTCTTTCTGTGCCTGCCTTATTTCGCTCCACATGAAGTTCTCCAGGTTCATCCATGTTGTCACAAATGATAAGATTTCCTTCTTTATAAGGCTGAATAGTACCACATTTCCTTTATCCGTTCCTCTGTTGACAGACTCCACATCTTGGCTGCTGTGAATAGTGCTGAAATGAACACGGGCGTGCAGATGCTCTTCAACACACTACTTTCACTTCATGGGATATACATTCACAGTAGCAGGACTGCTAGATCATATGATAGATATCTTTATACTTAATTGAGGAACCTCCATTCTGTTTTCCATAATGGCTGCACTAATTTACATTTCTACCAAAAGTATGCAAGGGTTCCCTTTTCTCCACCTTCTCACCAACTTTGGTATCCTCCGCCTTTTTGACAATAGCCATTCTACCAAATGTGAGATGAAATCTCATTATGGTTTTAATTTGCGTCTCCCTGATGATCAGGGGATGTTGAGTATTTTTTCATATACCTGTTGGCTATTTGTATGCCTTAAGAAATATCTATTCAGATTATTTGCCCATTTTTAAATCAAGTTATTTGTTTAAATTCAATTTAATTATTCTCAAATCTAGGGAATGTTAGGTTGGTAAAAAAAGATGAGTCAAGGAAAAGGAGACCTCATTACAAAGTTCAAACATGCTAGAAATAAAAGTCTACTACAGCTTATTGTAGAATACGGCAAAAAAAAATAAAAAAATAAAAAATGTGAAGCCTCTCAAATGAAACCACTGCAGGTGTTAAGTCTAGGGAACACCCCGTAGTAATGTGACTATGACTTTGGACTGAGGTGATGTCAGAAGTAGACATCTGCACAGTGACATTGTCTAGACAAGCCATCCTGAGGATGGAGAAGAGGACACAAGCCACACATCAAAGTCCGGCGGACACACATGGGAGACAGTGGACAGTACTGACAGTGACAGAGCAGCAACATCAGCTGCTGCTGGACACCTACAAAAGGCCTCCTCACCAAACCCTCAGGAGCACAGAAGATGGGTCAAGAAGGAAAACCAGTTCTTGGTTAAGAAACGTAAATGGGCTGGGCGTGGTGGCTCAAGCCTATAATCCTAGCACCCTGGGAGGCCGACGGAGGCAGGTGGATTGCCCTGAGCTCAGAGGTTCCAGACCAGCCTGAACCAGAGTGAGACCCTGTCTCTACAAAAAAAAAAAAAAAAACAAGCCGGGCATTGTGGTGGGCGCCTGTAGTCCCAGCTGCTCCAGAGGCTGAGGCAAGGAATCACCTAAGCCCAGAAGTTGGAGGTTGCTGTGAGCTATGACACCACCGCACTCTACCTAGGGCCACAAAGTGAGACTCTGTCTCTAAAAATCTATATAAACAAATAAAGAAAGAAATGCAAATGAAGGAAAGTTGAGAGTAAGAGGGAAATTACTAACAATGGAATGGAAGTCTGAGTAGGACAAGAAGAGTAATGGAAAGAAGAGTAGGCAGCAACACAGTGAATTATGAGGTTAAAGTCAGAGAGACCAGATGGTGAAGAGAATCAATGTTTGTGACAGAAGTTGACTGAAATTCATTTATTCCACAATTATTTATTGTGGGCTTGCTATAAATCAGTCACTCTTATAAGAAATGAGAACATATGTGAACAAAGCTGTTGCCCTCATGGAGTTTTTATGTAACTGGGAGAAGCAGACAATAAATAAATAAACCTCCAGCGTGTCAGATGATGATCAGTGCAAGTCTGGGAGAAGAGGGAGTACAAGCAGGGGTGGGGCCCGTCTCAATCCCAGGGCTGTAGGACAGTAGAGGGCTAGAAGTACAGCTAGTTAGGGGGCAGAGAGAAGGGCAGTGCCCAGGGTGTGAGGCAGGAACACGCTGGAGTGCTCACACAAGCAGCGGGGACGAGTCAGAGACGAGGACAGGGAGTCACGGGAGCCTGGGTCACACAGAACTCTGCGCCAAACGTCAGTTTTCACCCTGAGTGACATGCGAACCCAGTGCATGATTCTGTGCAGAGGGTGACAGAACCTAACACCACACAAAACACTTGCTCAAGGTGCTATGTAGAAAATAAGCCAGAAGAGCCAGGGACAGAGCAGGGAGCCCAGACAGAAATGAAGTGCAGCCGTCCTTAGACCATGCAGTGGGGTGCACGGGCAGGAGAGGGTTCTGTGCATGTTTTGAAAGAAAACCTGACACAACGTACAAAAACAAATACCAGGTTCTTGGCCTCAGAAACTACAAAGACTGAATGGCCATTTCCTGAGCCAGGAAAGATGAGTAGTTTTACGGTAGAATCACACTTATGGTGCATCTTAGAAGGGACAGGTGAAACCTACTAAATGCAAAACACAAATGTTTTCACACAATAAACGAGAAAATCCCATGAAGGTTATGTCGAACAGTTGGATGAAAATATTTCAGATTGTATATGAAGCCAGCACACAGTACCCCATGATTGCACTAATGTACACAGCTATTTAATTTAATAAAACATAAAAATTAAAAAAAAAAAACGTTTATGCTGTTGGATGTGAAATACATATTATTCACTCAGGTCAAGAGAATGAATGGGCTGTTGCATAAAAATCTGTATAGTTCAGAGGAAAAGGCCAGCCTAGGGAATTTTTTTTTTACATTATAATCATTAGCAGATGGCCTTTACAGTACTGACACTAGATGGAGATTTCCATCCTAGGGAGTAAGTAACATCTGAGAAAAGAGCCCTGAAGCTCTCAAATGCTTAGAAGTCAACCAATCTGTAAAAGTTGACAAAGAAGCAGCAGTAGGCAAGGGACTACAAGACTAGACATCTTGAAGACACATGAAGAAAGTTTATTTAGGAAAAGGGAATTATCAACAGTATCAAATGCTGCTGACAGGCTGAGAAAGATGAGGACTGAGAACTGACAATGGGATTTAGCACCACAGGTCCCTGGTGACCTTGACAGGAGCTGTTTTTCTGAAGTAGTGAAGGCAAAGCCCTGACTGAAGTGGAGCAATGGAGAAGAACTGGAAACAGAAATGCAAGTACACTTCTTTCCCAGGGTTTTATTATAAAAGAGAGCAAAGGAAATGTGAAGGAACATGAAATCAAGGGTGTTTTTTGTTGTCTTAAGATGAAAAAAGTTACAGACACCTGTATGAACAATGAAGTTGAGGGGAAAGTCACTGCTGCAAGAGAAGAAAAGGGAGAATGACCTTAGCAATGTGCTCGAGTTGAGGAAGTAATATAGTGAAATGGAGGAGACAGAATGTGTGAGTTTAGTTGCTGGCAGGTAAGCAGACGTGTTGTGGAAGCAGGAAGACCTTATTACACTTTGCGATAGCTGCGATTTGCTCAGTGCAATAGAAGCAAGTTCATCAAATCACAGGTGGATATGGACAGTCAGGAGAGAGAAGGTATGTAAATTATATGGGACAATAAATGAACTGGAGAAATATAACAGAAACTAGAGGCAAGGTGAGATTAAATGGCTGAGTTCAATGCAAGCCCACTCTCAAACTCCCAACAGTGTCAGCAGCCTGTAATGCTATAAAACAAAACAGCCTGATTCTCAGATGCTGAGGCAGACGCAGGGAGAGTCCCCAGGAAATACCAGAGCTGTAAGAATCCTGACAGAGTTCTCAACTCTCCCAAGTCAAGCTCTTCAAAATAATAGCCTGTACTTAAAGACTTCCACCTGTTCACCACTGATTATTCCAACCACTCATCTAATTTCATGCCCATGAAACAACTCAAAATGTCCTGGCAGTGCTCAGTAAATAGCCAAACTACACTCTATGATTTTATTAATACTTGACCTCTAAGCAGCAACTTCTGTCATCTACCTTTCTCCTTCTCTGACTGTTTTCCCAGTCTCCCTTGATAGTTTCCTTGTCCCTGCCTGCTTTAAAACCTTTTTCTCCATGATTGTGGGGCTAGGCACCCCTCTGTTCTCATTCCACAAGCTCTTTAAGCGTAACATCATCTGTTCCCAGGGTTTTAACTGCCAACCCCCAGGAAGCCACTAACCACAGCATGAGAAGCACTGGTTTAGGGTATGAGCAAGAGTAAATAAAATGACTGGCTTTGAAACCCAAATAGACTGGGAAAAAGTAAAACCAAGGGCAGGCTGACAAACAGGAAAGAAAGACATTGATCAACTCAAGTTCACTGCCCAGAAGCATGTACAAGAGGAAGTACTCAACCGAGGAAGTTAGGGAAATAGAAGGTTGAGAACGAATGACAGTTTATCATTTTTAAATTAGTGTTTAAAGGCAAAGGACAGTAGTTCCAGAAATTCCGGGAGTTAGTGCAGAAGTCACAGATGAGAAAGCATCAAATATAACAGACAAAAGGAAATCAGAGAACCAAGATGCATGGAATGAAGACTAATGGAGAACCATTCATTTAAGAGTAGAACGTTAACACTTATAAAAACAAATGCATTATTAATTTTGAAACAAAAACTACCCACTATGAAAATAAAAATACTAGACTAGACTAGAATACAAATCACAGAACTGGTCAGGCTGCTCTTCTAATTCCAAAGGTGGGACCAAGAGCAAATTCCCCTCTAAATGCATGAGTCATTTTCCAGAGAGACAGACTCAGAGGGATTCAGGGAAGGAAAGAAAACTGTAATGATGTCTCCTATTCTTCCTAAATCCAGTGGAGACAAAAGGAAATCCCCTCCCCCCAAAAAAGAGGACAGAGAAACATTCCAGCTCCTTACCACTGAAGGTGAAGTACATCTGGTAGGAAAGAAGATAGGGTGTCCATGGTGGCTCACGCCTATAAACCTAACACTGTGGGAGGCAGGTGGGAAGATTAGTTGAAGCCTGGAGTTCAAAAACAGCCTAGTGAGACCCCATCTCTACAAAAATATTCAAACTTAGCCAGAGATGGTGGTGTATACCTGTAGTCCCAGCTACTTGGGAGACTGAAGCAGGAGGATCTATTTGAGGTTGCTGTGAGCTGTGATGACGCCACACTCTAACCTGTGAGCCATCTCCAGAGAAAGAAAGAAAGAAAGAAGACAGGCTCTGTTCTAGCATCCTGTGGTACTCCAGAGTGACTGAGTGTTTCTCTTCTGGTGAGGGAAGGAATAGCCATGCTACCAAACCTAATAGCAAAAACACACTAGGTGTATGTCCCACCATGCCAGTGAGCAATCTGACCTGGGGGATAAGGGATATTCATAACTTTAATCCTGATTCTGATCAAAAATGGCTAAGCATTTGAAAGCTGAATGACCCAGTAACAAGTAACAGAATAATCCACTTAACCTATGTTAAAAGCTAATATTCTTAAATTCCAGGTATAGCATCTCAACCTAAATTTAAATTGGTGCATTTTAATCAAATTGTATTACCCCAGCTTTTCATTCATTTAAGGCCTATGGGTTTCAACTAATTAGAGTGACTAAAGGGAGTGTCACTAGAATGACAGGTATAAAGGACGCTCAAGGACTATTCCCACCAACACATCCTCACAAAATCCTGATGGACACCCCAGTTACCCTTGTTTGATACAAGAATGTATCACATTATATCATGTACCCCCAAATATGTGCATCTAATATGTATCAATAAAAAATGTTTAAATTAAAGATAGCAAAGTCCTGGAAGAGAAGACAAGTGAGCTAAAGCTGAGCTGATAACATTATCTTTCACAGCAGAGAGCCCATAGATCCAGCTTTACTTTAAAATTGTTACATAAAAAATGAAGATGTTAAGTATCCTTTGAGTTACAAGTTAACTACTAAAATGGCTAAAATTAAAATTATATTTCTTTGAAATTACCCTAAGAGACAGGAAAAGAAAAAGACCAAAAAGAAAAATCCAGACTATGTAATAAAGTTATGACAGGAAGCCATAAAGTGGTTATATAGATAACATCATAAAGATGAGATATACTCAATTTAATAATTGTAAACGCAAAAATGGCAAACTAAATGCAGACAGTATGTGTTCACCGCCACAGAGAAGAACCAGAATATTAGGCAGATACATTTCACACAGATCATCTAAGAGAGAGTGTTAGGATTCACTAGAGAAGTAACAGGAAGCACCAAAAAATAAATAAGGGAAGGGTTCAAGGCAGCTTGCCCAGCTAAGAAGTGACTGAGAGCCAGGAGAAGCTCCTGGACACAGAGAAACAGTAAGAGAAAAACCTCCAGGGCTCCACTTGCCAAGATGAGCTTTTATAGTCTTAGCTGTGGAAGAACCCTTTAATTACACAGGTAGGACTGGCCTAGAGGTTGCACAAAGTGATCCGTCCTGAAAGAGAAGCCACATGGAATCCCACAGGCATCAGCCCAGCACCTCTCCCTGGGCACCATTCTGAGAGCCCAGACACCAGATATCGGCAGACACGGCTGCTACCACTGTGCTGCTCAGAGGAAGGAGAGAGAGACGGGGGGGCTCCTACACAGTCCCAGGAAGGTCCCCACCACCTGCTGTGGGCTGCTATTGAGACTGAGGCAGAGCAGATTGCACCCCCCCCAGCTTCCTGCCCTTGCTGCTTGCCGGGAAGGACCCCTGATCTCCAATCACAGGCCAAGGCAAAGAGACCGAGAAGAAGAAACGGAACTTATAAAATAAGTAGAAAACAATTAACGATATGACAGGAATAAAACCTCATATATCAATACTAACCTTGAACATAATAATCCGGCTCAGCACCTATAGCTCAGCGGCTAGGGTGCCAGCCATATACACCAGAGCTACTGGGTTCAAATCCAGCCTGGGCCTGCCAAACAACAATGACAACTACAATCAAAAATAAAAATAGCCAGGCAGTGTTGTGGGTGCCTATAGTCCTAGCTACTTGGGAGGCTGAAGCAAGAGAATCACTTAAGCCCAAGAGTTTCAGGTTGCTGTGAGCTGTGATGCCATGGCACTCTACCAAGGGTGACAAAGTGAGACTCTGTCTCAAAAAAAAAAAAAAAGAAAGAAAAAGACATAATCCAACCAAATGCTACTACCAAGAAACTCACCTTATCTGTAAAGACACATATAGACCGAAAGTAAAGGGGTAGAAAAACATATTCTACACAAACAGAAACCAAAAATGAGCAGCAGTAGCTGTACTTACATAAGATAAAACAAACTTTAATCAAAATTATTTTAAAAAGACAAGGAAGGTCATTAAATGTATGATAAAGTGATCAATTTGGAAAGAGGTTATAACAATCCTAACTATGGGCTCGGCACTTGTAGCACAGTGGTTATGGCACCAGCCACATACACAAAGGGTGGCCAGTTTGAACCCAGCCCCAGCCAGCTAAACAACTGCAACAAAAAATAGCCAGGCGTTGTGGCAGGCACCTGTAGTCCCAGCTACTTGGGAGGCTGAGGCAAGAGAATTGCTTAAGCCCAAAAGTTTGAGGTTGCTGTGAGCTGTGACGCCACAACACTCCACCGAGGGCGACATAGTGAGACTCTGTCTCAAAAACAGAAAAACAAAACAAAAAAAATCCTAACTATGTATGCACTCAACATCAGAGCTCAGATTCACAAAACAAATACCTCTTGATGCTCAGGTCCATTATATTATCTCATCTCAGTAATATTAAATTAGACAGTCTTCAATTCTTCCACAGAAAAGAATCCTAGGTGTAATGCTTTGTTGGCAGGTGGCTTGTGTCCTTAACCAATATGTTGAATGTATGATAACTACAAGGGAAGAGATGTTCATACGCCCTGAGACCCCACTGTTTGGTACTATGATGCCTTCTTCGTGTACATTTCACTCAAAAGTAGCAATATATCTGTATCAGAAACCCAGTAACCAGTAAAATGGCCACATATTCCTGACTATACATATTAAGAAAAATGTACACTTTGTACTTCTCAAAATTTCATTCTAAAAGTAGTTAAGATGAAATGTATATTCAAAGCATTTTGTCACAAAATTTAAAAAGGTTATATGTTGAAAATAAAAGACATAGATAGCAGTTCAATAATAGTGTGGGACTTCAACATCCCACTCACAGCACTAGACAGATCATCAAGACAGAAAATCAAAAAGAAACCCCGGACTTCAATTGGACTTTAGATCAAACGGACATAAGAGACATTTACAGAACATTCTACCCCACAACTACAGAACATATATTCTTTTCACCAGCATATGGAACATTCTCTAAGACAGATCACATATTAGGCCACAAAATAAGTCTTAACAAATTTTTAAAAATGGGGAAATCATATAAAATGTCTTCTCAGAGAACACTGGAATAATGCTAGAAATCAACATAACAGAAACTTCAGAAACTCTGCAAATAGATGGAAATTAAATATTCTCCTGAATAAGCACTGTACCAAGAAAGAATTTAAGATTGAAATTTCAAAATTTTATGAAATGAATGAAAATGAAAACATAAATACCAAAACCTGTGAGTTATAGTAAAAGCACTGCTAGGACAAAAGTTTACAGCATTAAATTCTTACCTAAAAAAAGTAGAAAGATCACAAATTAACAATGTAACAGCACACCTCAAGGAAACAGAAAAACAAGAACAGACCAAACCTAAAGTTAGCATAAGAAAAGAAATAACATGGATCAGAGAAGAACTAAATGAAATAAAGAAATTAAAAGAACTTGTTCTAGGAAAATAAAGGAATAAAAGAATAAAAAAGAAATAAAAAATAACAGTTCTATAAAATTTGGATTCATTTAAAAGGTCACAGTCGTGGATCCAGAAGGCCACACGTGGCCCCAGGGTTGCAGATTCTCCTCCCCACCGACTATTATGAACAACCCCATGCTCGCAAACGAGAAAACCTAGAGGAACTGGATAAATTCCTAGAAACCTACGCCCCCTAGAGATGGAACCAGGAAGAAATATAACTCCTGAGCAGACCTATGAAGAGCAGGGACATTGAATCAGTAATAAAAAAAATCTCCCAACAGAAAAAAGCCTAGGACAGCCAGATTTGCAGCTGAATTCTGAATATACAAAGAAGAACTAATACCAAATATCCTGAAACTATTCCCAACATCAAGAATTCTCCCCCAACTCATTCTAGAAGGCCAGTAACACAAAACCAGACAAAGACACAACAAAAAAGGAAACTACAGACCAACACCCCCGATGAACACAGACATAAAAAATCCTCAACACTAGCAATCAAATCCAACAGCACATCCGAAAGATAATACATAATGACCACGTTGGTCTTATACCAGGGATGCAAGGATAGTTCAACATATGCCAATCAATAAATATGATATATCCCATAAACAAAATGAAGGAGAAAAACCATATGATCATTTCAATAGATGCAGACAAAATATTTCATAAAGTTCAGTGTCTCTTCATGATAAAAATCCTCAACAATCTAAGCATTGAAGAAACATACCTCAAAATAATAAAGGCCATATAAGACAAACCCACAGCCAATGTCATACTTAAAGGGAAACAGTTGAAAACACTCGCCCTAAGAACTGCAACGAGACAGAGATACCCACTATCACCACTTTCAGCCAGCACAGCACAGGCAACCCTCACCAGAGTGATCAGGCAATAAAAAAAAGATAAAAATAAACTTGAAAAGAAGAAGTCAAGCTGTACCTGTTCCTAATGACATGATCTTATGTAGAGAAAACCCCACAGACTCTACCAAAAAACTCTCAGATTTTATAAATGAACTCAGTGAAGTTTCAGAATACAAAATCAATATACAGAAATCAGTAGCATGTCCACACACCAATAATGATACAGCCGAAAACCAAATCAAGAGGGCAATCCCATTTATAATAGCTTAAAAAAATAATAACCTCAGAATATATTTAACCAAGCAGACGAAAGATGCCAACAAGGAAAATTGCAAAACACTAATGAAAGGAAAAACATCTCATGCTCGTGGAATGGAAGACACAGTTTCAATACAATCCACATAAAAATGCCAATGCCATTTATCACAGAATTAGAAAAAATTCTAAAATTCATCTGTAACTAAAAAAGAGCCCAATAGGCAGACCAATGTTGAGTGAAAAGAACAAAGCTGGAGGCACCATATTGTCTGACTTCAAATAATACTACAAGGTGAAACCTCTATGGAAAACAGTGTGGGGATTCCTCAAAGAACTAAAAACAGAATTATCGTTCGATCCAGCAATCTCACTTGTGTATATCCACCCAAAGGAAAAGAAACGAATATGTAACAGAGATCCTTGCACTTATATGTTATCATAGCAACATTCACAATAGCAAAGATATGGAATCAATCTAAGTGTCCACTAACAGAGGACTGGATGAATAAAATGTGGTATATCACATATATAGACAATGGAATACTATTCAGCCACAAAGAAGGAAAAATCATGTCTTTTGCGGCATCATGGATGGAACTAGAGGCCATTATCTTAGGTAAAACAACTCACACACAGAAAAATACTACATGTTCCCAATTATAAGTGGGAGCTAAATAATGTATACACACGGAAGCAGAGTGGGGAAAAACAGACAATAGAGTCAGAGAAGTGAGGGTATGAGAGGAACGTGGATGATGGGAGGCTGAGTAGTGGATACAATGTGCACTGCCCCAGGGAGGGGTGCGCTGAAGGCCCCTCACCACGATGTAATATATTAATGCCACAAAATTGCACTTGCACCCCAGTAATATATATGAATAGATAAATGGGGGGGGACAGTAACAATAAATGAGAAATATTATTAAAAGAAAAAACTCATCAAGTGAAAAATATCTAAAACAAAATGACCTGGAGGGTTAAAAACAAAAAGATAATCAGAGACATAGCAGGCCGGGGCTATCAAAGAAGTAAGCTGTGTTTTAATTTTTTGCCTCTCACACAAGACTGAAATTACATGTACAAAAATGAATCTAGATACAGAGTTTACACCCTTCCTGAAAATTAACCAAAAATGGATCACAAATCTAAATATAAAAAACACAAAACTATAAAACTCCTGGAAAATGACATAGAAGAAAATCTAAATAACCTTGGGCCATTTAGATACAACACCAAAAAGCACAATCCGTGATAGAAAGAATTGACAAGCTGGACTTTATTAAAATTTAAAACTTCTGTTCTGCAAAAGATACCATCAAGGAAATAAAAAGACAAGCCACAGACTGGAAAAATATATTTACAAAAGACTTACATAATAAAGGATTCATCTCCAAAATAAAGAACTCCTAGAATTCAACAATAAAATGAGATATACAGATGGCAAATAAACATACAAAAAAAGTTCCACATCATATGCTATTGATAATAGGGAAATGCAAATGAAAACAACAATAAGTGGGGCAGTTCCTGTGGCTCAAAGGAGTAGGGCGCCGGCCCCATATGCCAGAGGTGGTGAGTTCAAACCCAGCCCCGGCCAGAAACTGCAAAAAAAAAGAAAAGAAAACAACAATAAGATACTGCTACACACTTATTAGAGTGTGTAAATCCAGAATACTGACACCACCAAATGCTGTGAGGATGTCCAGCAAGAGAAACTCTCATTAATTGCTAATGGAAATGCAAATTGGTACAGCCACGCTGAAGGTCAGTTTGGTAACTTCTTACAAAACTAAACATACTCTACCACACAATCCAGTGATCCCACTGGATTTGGTATTTATCCAAAGGAGCTAAAAATTTATGTCCACACAAAAACTTGCACAGAGACGTTTATTCATAATTGCCAAAACTTGGAGGAAACCAAGATATCCTTCAATGGGTGAATAGATAAATAAAATGTGGTACACCTAGAAAACAGAATATTATTCAACATTTTAAAAAGCTTTCAAGCACTGAAAATTTACAGAGGAAATTTAAATGCGTATTATTGAGAGAAGCCAATGAAATGGCTACATACTGTTGATTCCAATCATACAATATTCTAGGAAGGACAAAACTATGGAGATAGTAAAAAGATCAGTGGTTGCCAGAGGCTGAGCAGAACGGAGGGATGAACAGGCAGAGCACAGGACTCACGGAGCAGTGAAACTACTCTGCGTGATCCTGTACTCATGGATACATGTCATAAATTTCTGTAAATCCACAGAATATACAACAGCAGGAGTGAATGCTAATGTAAACTACATACCCTAAGCCAGTGATTTTCAACTGGTGTGCTGTGAGAGGATCTTAGGTATGGCACAAAAATTTTTAAAGATCATTAATTAAATTATTTTCGAAAGAAGTGCAAAGTATAGTAAGTATATTCTTTTTTTTTAACTCTTTTTTTATCAACACAATTAAAAGTTCAAGTGTGCCGTGAGATTAAAAAGAAAAGGTTGAAAACACGACCTAAGTGATAACCCTGCTCAATGTAGAGTCATGAGTTGTAACTACTGTACCACTCTGTGGGGGATGCTAACGGGTGAAGCTCTGCATGTGTAGGGGTCAGGGAATAGACAGAAAATGCTCATACCTTCCACTCAGTCTTGCTTTGCACATAAAGTGCTCTAAAATGTCTATTCTTAAAAAGTAATAAAATTGGGTTAGTGTTATTGTGTATGTATTTCCCAAAGTTCACATTGGAAATTTAATCTCCAATGCAAGAGTTAGGTGGTGGGACCTAATAAGAGGTGATTAGGCCATAAGGACACTCCCATCATGAACTGATTAATGTCTTTATTGCAGGAGCAGGTGAGATACCGTGGAGAGTGGATTTGTTAGTCCCTCTCTCACTCTCACCCTCACCTTTCTGCCTTTCTTCCTAGCATGACGCAGTATGAAGGCCCTTAGGTGCCAGCCCCTTGATCTCAAATCTCTCAGACTCTGGAGTCATAAAGCAGTAAGTTCTGCTCATTATGAATTTTCCAGTCTGGTCCAGGTGTGGTGGCTCACGCCTATAATCCTAGCACTCTGGGAGGCTGAGATGGGAGGAGCACTTGAGCTCAGGAGTTCCAGTCCAGCCTGAGCAAAGTGAGACCCCATTTTTACTAAACAGAGAAAAATTAGTCAGGTGTTGTAGCACACACCTATAGTCCCAACTATTCAGGAGGCTGAGGCAAGAGGATTGCTTAAGCCCAAGGAGTTTGAGGCTGCTATGAGATAGGCTGATGCCACTGCACTCCAGCTTAGGTAACAAGAGTTAGACTATAGCTCAAAAATAAATAAATACACACACACACACATATGTGGTCTTCTGTCATAGCAGCACAATATGAACTAAAACTAAGTAAAATTCATTGTCCTGGGCGGCGCCTGTTGCTCAGTAGGTAGGGCACCAGCCCCAAATACTGAGGATGGCGGGTTCAAACGTGACCCCAGCCAAACTGCAACAAAAAATAGCCGGGCGTTGTGGCGGGCGCCTGTAGTCCCAGCTACTCGGGAGGCTGAGGCAAGAGAATCGCCTAAGCCCAGGAGTTGGAGGTTGCTGTGAGCTGTGATGCCAGGGCACTCTACCGAGGGCGATAAAGTGAGACTCTGTCTCAAATTCATTCATTCATTCATTCATTCATTCATTGTCCTACACAGCTCCCACCCCATCCAACCTCTCACCTCACAACCACCAACCTTCTTTACACTTCTATGGATTTACCTTGTCTGGATATTTCATATAAAATCATACCATTTGTGGCTTTTGGGTCAAGGTGCATCTATGTTGCATACCATGTATCAATTCTGCATTCCTCCAAACTTTTTATGAGAAAAAAACCTATTTCACTAACAACACATTGGGTATTTTTTTGCTTGCAGATGGAAACATTCCTTTCAAATACATTAATATGCCCACAGAAGGATTTATATACTGCATAAAGATGTTCATTGTTCCATTGTTTGATTGTAACAAATCACCCTTCAAAAGAGAGAATAAAACAAAATTACCAATGCTGTGTCTTCAGAACAATTATTAATACTTTGGATACAAAACACATGTTAATATCTACTCTTCTAACAGTTCCTAGAACTGACATAATAAATGATCTGCATCTTTCAACTTGTGCTTCAATAAAGGTAAAACAACACTTCTTCACAGAAAACAATGAATCCCTTAACAAGGAATAAATCTTCCTTTTTTAAAGATTATCATAGTGAATTTCAACTTTAGTAATGTCATCTATCTATAATATCACACTTTATTACTTATTGTTTAGGTTCTGTAGATTATATATATTTTTACAATGCAAGTCACCCACTAAAGTTCTTTAAATCCCTTCTGAGACCCAAAAGCATAAAGAAAGAACAGCCTTTATTTCAGAAAGGCCATGAGACAGAGGCAGCAGACAGAGAAAGCTACTACTCTGTTCTTGAGGACTCTGCGTCACATCGCAACTAGTCTACGTAGCCACACAACCTCCCTCTTTTCTAAAAGCAATACTCCTATTCCACGTAATTTAGCACAATTGATTTCTTTCCATTAAATGTTGTGTGTAAATAAAACTTGTCTCCTGAACTATTAATTATGTATATTTTAGGTATACTAAATGTTGCACTGATACAAACATAAACTATCTTCCACATTTCCTGAATCTTAAATAATTTAAAATAAACTGAGTAACTCAAGCTGCCTTCCCCTCTACTGGTTCCCAAGCCTCATTAAGGCCAAATCAGTGGTGAAGGAAGATGCATTGAACTGGATAAAAGGTAGAAGTTTTTACCACACTAGAATAGACTTTTCAGTATTTGGAAGTGACCATAAGGCTATGTGTGAGATAAGCCCAAGTTGTTACCAAACACAGGCAATGAAGGTCCAACAGAGCATCACTACAAGCAGCCATGTGCAGAAATTAAGCCGTGATTGTCTCCCACCAAGTTTAGTTATGCAATAAGCAGGTTATCTATGAGGTCTAACAAGTAAATTTGTGAACTCATCCTAGAAAGAGTGCTACATACCTCATGCTGAACGTCACTATGCTCACCTTTAAAGTACTTCCCATGGGAAGCTATGTACTGATGCCAGTGGCTAATCTACCCTTCAAAGCAATTTTAGAACTTTTTCTGGAATGACAGACCATCAGAGCTGTCATCGTAGAGCACACAAAAACACACAACAATGAACACCACTCAGCAAGATGCCACTACACATCAACACAGACACAACTGTGAGACACTGATATACAAAGGTTATGAAACTTTACTGAATTATTTGTGCAGTGTTGCCAACGTAAGAGCACAGTGGCAGATCAGACTTTACATGACAGGATTTAAACAGACATTTCTCCAAAAATTAGATACAAATGGTCAATAACCACATGAAAATATGCTCAACATCACTAATTAGGGAAATCCAAATCAAAACCATAGTAAGACACCAGTTCATACCCATCAGGATGGCCATGATTAAGAAAAAAAAAAAAACAAGAGGATCAAGACCGGCCAGGTAGACACAGGTAGGATGTGCTTCCTCAGCAAAGAGAAGCCACAACAGTAAGCAGACTTTCAAATTCTGAACCGACTGCCTAGGAGAGAATGCCAGAATTCACCGGGAAAGCAACTAAAATAACCAAAGGGGAGTAAAGAGAGGGTTCAAGGCAGCTTGCCTGGCCAGAGTCGTCCTCTCCCCAAGAGGATGAGAAATGAGAGAGGTTCCTGGAGGTGGGAAAACAGATAGAGAAGCCCCAGAGTGGCTACAAGAGAAAGGCCGCCCCACCCACCCACCAGATCTGACACAGGGAGCTGCTTGGAGATTACACAGAGACTGTTCCAGAAAGAGATCGCAAGAAGGAATCCCATGGGCATGTGAGCCTAGAGCAGCTTAGCCGGGCACCATTTGAGAGCCTGGATACCAGAGAACCTCGGAGCACCTGCAGCTATTACCCAGCTCTGAGGAGGGATGGAGGAGCCCAGGTGTCCCTCATACCCCTGGGAAGGTCTCCATAGCCCTGTGGTGGGCTGCATTTGAGACTGAGATGTAAGTGGACAGCATGGTTTTTCACCCATGCTGCCTACCTGGGTGGACCCCACCCTTTCCAGTCATAGGTCCAAGGAGCCATTTGGTGAGACAGACACTGGGCAGAGTGCCGTCCTCAGGCTGCGTTTGAGCTACACAGAGCTACAGCCTGGCCTGGCTGAAGAGGGCAGGGATACTAGGCTTTGCAGTATGCATCTGAGATTGTGCCCACCCTCCCACAGCCAGCAGCAGGGGGACAGAGCTGCGAATAAACTATACTTCCCACAGTATCATAGCAGCATAGCCTGCCTGAGAAGAGCTCTGCCCTCTTTGGTCACAGGCCCAGGGTGCCATTTTGGGAGTCTGAAGCCTGACAGTACCCTCCCCTTAGGTTGAAACTGGGCTGACACAGCCCCACCCAAGTGAAGAGGGACAAGGGAGCTCAATGGATCAATGAGAAAGTTGAAAATCAGTACACACACACAAAAATCACGAAATGGATTTTGAAATATCTGAAATGGCTAACACCTTTTCCCCAGATCATTGAGAATAATTGATCGGGCAGTAACATCCCTGGTGGGGAATCGTGGTGAGGCCTGACTGTGCAGGGTGTGCAGGGATCTGGGGTGTGGAGGAGACACTCTGAGCTGTGGAAATTGGCAAGGAGGGTCCCCTGCACTTCAGCTGCGGAAGAGGTGGCAGTTCAGAGTGGCAACAGCAGCCCCTGCAGAGAGCCCCTCCCCCACAGCACCGCAGTGCTGCGCGAGCCCCTCTCCCAAGGCGCACTGCAGCTACCAGTTTGCGAGAGAATGGGAGGGCAGAGTGGAGAGATTTGTGCCGTGGAGTTTGGAGGTTGGATGGGAGTGCCATCTGGAGCAGAACACCTCCACCTTTTCCAACGCAGACCACCGGTGGAGAAACTCCAAGAATGGCCACCGGCCAGATTGAGTGTTTACCATACTAACAAGCCTGGGAACCACTCACAGCGCCATCTGGTGTCCACAAAGTATATTGCATTATATCCTTTTATCAGAGGTGCCTTTGATAAATAATTTTTTATTTTACTTTCTTTCCCTAGGTTATTTTTATTATCTTCTATTTTCAATTGTATTCTTCTTTTTCCTTTCTTCTGTTTTGTAACTCTTTCACAAACACTACTTTCTTTTTTCTCTC
>CAUYRH010020192.1:0-43226 GCA_963574655.1 Perodicticus potto | reverse complement strand
AGTATTCCCAGATAGTTTTTTGTTTGTTGGGAGTTTGGGCTTTGGGGGGTGCCAGAGTTAATACTTTGCATGAAATATCTTATTTTATAACAGTGAAATTGCTTTCTCTTTTGTCTTGTGATTTTTTTTTGAGGTGAAATTTAAGTTTTTGTGTGAGTAGTACTATTATACCTATTTTGAGTGTCTTGCTTGTACTGTATCACATCATACCTTTGTTTAATTCTTAATAAACTGTTCACTTGTTAAAAAAAATTTGTTACATTAATAAAACACTTGATGTAACCCTCAGGCATTCTGAAATTTCACTTGCATGGAACACCACATTATACAATACAGGGTGGTCATAAAGTTTGTGTGCACCTTGAAATAGTCTTTCTATTTTAAACGTACACAAACTTTATGGCCACCCCATTGTCAAAGAAAGATGGTGCAGTAAAATGCGAGAGTCAACAATACGATGGCAACAGTGCAAAAAGGAAGGTCTTGCTTAATTGCTTACATACTGCAATTTATACTGGAATTGCCTATATAATCTAGCTATAAATTAGCCAGTTGCCATCAAGGAATGGGATTTTGTTGTCACATTAAACAACAAGGTGAGACTGCTCTGCTCCAAGACACTTGACCCCACCTAGCACTCTGGGAGGCTGAGGCAGGTGGATGGTCTGAGCTCACAGGTGTTAGACCTTGTCTCTACAAAAAATTGCTGGGTGTTGTGGCAGGTGCCTGTGGTCTCAGCTACTTGGGAGGCTAAGGCAAAAGAATTGCTTAAACCTAAGAGTTTGAGATTGCTGTGAGCTATGACACTAAAGCACTCTACCGAGGGCAAAAAAAAAAAGAAAAAGCTTGGCTCCTTTTGAATCAGAAAATTTGCCAAAGACACGAGACACAATGACATCATATACAGACAAACATTTTCTGAGATAATGTGTGCCCTTAAGAATTATCTGTACCTAGTCTCTGGGGTGGTGGTGGCTTGCACAAATTAACTGATTTCAGGTGTGGTTTTTGTATAGGGCACAGAATTGTACTTAGGGGTTACCTAATTGGAAATTTTCAGTCCCTTTAAGGCACCTAAAGCATTCAGTTTATTAGTCAAGTTTCTAATTTCTTCTCTGGTATGTAAGTCTTGGAGTAAGATTCTTGTTTTCTTGAACAAATTAAAGTTTTATTTGGGTAAATGTACTTTTACTAAACTGGTTCTTGTTACAGTTATAAATCATATATCACATACTCTTTTCATTTAAAAATTAACAAAGCAAGACATCTTCAGGGCAGAATGTCAGGAAAAACAGGAAAAACAAGTCGTCCATAAACACACAGAGAGAATCACTCTCTTTGTGCTGTATTCTAGCTGACTTTTTCAATACTGTCTTCCAATTCAGTGATATTGCCCTCCCATCTCTTCAAACTGTATCTGAACTAGTTTACTCTATGTACTGATTTCTAAAAAGAGATTTTATTATCATTTCTAATTTCTCTTACACGCATCCTTATTTTCACTCCTATTTTCTTTTTGATTCAAAATAGTTGGAATTTATCACATTGAGCGCCAAACATCCCTTGTCAGTCTAATTTGCACAAATGAGTTAATCTGGAGTAGACTCTCAGGTCACAGATTTCACTTGTCACCTACAGCCACTCACCAGTGAGAGCCTGCCAGCTTCACACCGCACCAATTAACTTTCTTTCTTTTTTTTTTTTATTGTTTGGGATTCATTGAGGGTACAAAGAATTAGGTTATACTGATTGCACTTGTTAGATAAATTCTCTCTTATAATTGCGTCCCACTCCCAAGAGGTGTGCCACACACCGTGACCCCCCCAACCCCCTGCCCTCTCCTTACTTGCTCATTCCCCTACCCTACCCTTTGTCTTAGCTCATCTACTGCCTTCCTATTAGAATAGAGTACATTGGATTCTTGCTTCTCCATTCTTGTGATGCTTTACTAAGAATGTGTTCCACCAACCCAGGAGTGGATTAACGAGCTGTAGTATATGTATGCCATGGAATATTATTCAGCCACTAAAAAGATGGAGACTTTACATCTTTTGTATTAACCTGGATGGAGGTGGAACACCAATTAATTTCCATGAACTTTCTTTCAAAACAACTTAAGGCCATCTGGTCTGTGCATATGCCCCGAAATGAAATTATTGATCATTTGTATATTTCCAAAGAAAGTCTTCTGCTTAGAGGTTCATCTGTTTTCATTAGATATTGATACTGCTCACTCCCTTGGAATGAGATTTCCTCATGTGCCTCTGAGCTTTGCCCTTGCCCCTTCCCTCCCTGCATGCACCCCAATCTACAGGTTTAATTACCCCATTCCCAGATTGGCATGGGCTTTCCTCAGCCTCTCCTCATGATTGGTGAGCTATCACCATTGGATGGCTATCTTCCATTTCAAAGAGAGGAGGCTGGCTCCCATCTGCTTTTTATATAAAATATTATTTGCCTCATTTCCCAATATGACTCCAAACTATGGCCACTGCTCCCTGCATCCAGAATCCTGGGATGCCCACCTCGCCTAGCTCAAGGCTTTTAGTTCAATGAATCACTTTGACTTTATATTTGTCTTTTGGTCTACAAAGACATTTATCTTATTTTCAAGCCTGGTTTTGTCTTTGTATATCCATCATTGCGATTATGTTAAAATAGAGGAGATACATCAAAGTCTGAACACCCCAGGAGGCTTCTCAAGTGGAAAGCTTGGCTAACGGATACTCACTACTTGGATTTTCTGTTGGACCTGCCCCTGTTGGTTACTCACTCTATCAAGGAATCAACAGACTTTCCAGATTATTCTCCAGATTTCAATCTCCTTTTTTGGTTCTTCTACTCTTCACTTTTAGCCCTCTTCCCTTTTCACCACATTTCATGTAATATTTTCTTCATATGAGAGCTCATAATTCCCCTACTCTTAGTGTCCTGCTACACTTACTATCTCCTAAATCTGTATCGGCACCCCAGATTTCACCCCTAGCGAAATCTGGACATCTCTGCCTTAAGCCCAGGAGCAGCGCCCAACTCTATCTTGGACAGTGGGATCGCCGAGTCTACTCAGTCAGCCAAGCAGAAATCTGACAACACTCCTAGATATTCACCCACATGCCACCAGTTACTAAGTCCCAGATCTTCCTCCTCTCTGTGACTTTCTTGACTCAGATGCTTCCTGACTCTCGCCTGCACTGTTGTCAACGACCACAACTGGTAGCTCTGTAGGCATCTCTTTTCTGCCCTAAATAATTTATTCCAAATGACATCAGAATGATCAGGAAGAAAGTACAAGTTCTTGAGCATGGAAAACAAACAAACACACACACGACCTAACTGACACCCACTTTTCCAGACACATAATCACTTATTCTCTGACAAATTAGTACGAGTAGTTCTCCAACACTCCTTGCTACTTTTCAGGCCTATGTCTTTTTATTACTTCCCTATATTTCACAGCCAAATTGGGAGGGGAAAATATTCAATAAGCAGGTTAATAAATGGAAGCTTGTCATAAAAACAGAAACATAGATCCGTGGAACAGAGTAGAGAGTTCAGAAATAAATCTGAACATATATAGTCAACGGACTTTAATAAGGGCACCAAGAGGACCCAATGGGGAAAGGACAGTCTCTTCAATAAATGGTGCTGAGAAAATGAGATTTCCACATACAAAGAATTAAATTAGACTCTTATCTTACACTGTGCATACAAATAAATGCAAAATGGAGAAAAGACCTATATGTCAAACCTAAAACCCCAAAACTCTTACAAGGGAACATAGGAGAAAAGCTCCATGATGTTGCCTTGGTAATAATTATTTGAATATCAGACTAAAGGCTGAGGTTATAAAAGCAAAATAAATAAAGGAGACTATATCAAACTATAAAACTCCTGCATAGCAAAGGAAACATTCAATGAAACAAAAAAGCAACCTATACACTAGGGAAAATAGTTGCAAACCATATATCTGATGAGTTAATATCCAAAATTTCTAAAGAACTCTTACAACTCAATAGCAGAATTTTAACCCAATTAAAAAGTGGGCAAAGGACCTGAACAGACATTTCTCCAAAAAAGACATAAAAATAGCCAATAGGTATATGAAAAGGTATTCAACATCACGAATTATCAGGAAAATGCAAATTAAAACCACTGTGAGGTATCATTTCATATCCATACAGATAGTTATTATTAAAAAGAGATAAATGTTGGTGAGGGCGTGGAGACTAAGGAACCCTTGTACTCTGTTGGTGGGAATTTAGATCGATATGGCCATTTAAATAGTATGGGGAATCCTAAATAAATTAAAAACAGAACCATCCTATGACCCAATGATCCTTCTGGATATGTACCCAAAGGAGATGAAATCACTACCTAGTAGAGATATATGAATTCCCGCGTTTCCTGAGCATTATCCACATCGCCAGGATATGGAAAAACCCAAGTGTCCATCAACAGATGAACGGAAAATGTAGTTCATGTATACAAGGGAATATTATTCAGCCTTAAACAAGATGGAGATCCTGCCATTTGCCAGGACAGATGGACTCAGAAGACATTATACTACATGAGATAAACCAAACACACACACAAAAAATTGCATGATCCAACTTATGGATCATATATTTTTTAAAAAAGAGCTTAAGCACCCAGAGATAGAGAAGGAAACAGCAGTTACCATAGGTGGGGTGGCGGGGGAGAGGAAATGGGGAAATGTCAGCCAAAGGGTACAAAATAGCAGAAATGTAGGATGAATGAGTTTAGAGATCTAATGTGCAAGATAAAAAGTAAAGTCAATGAAATTTTAAGAAAAAATTTCCAGAATAAAACGTATATGCAAGCTATCTCTGTGATTATTTAAGAAATGAAATGCAATGTTTTTATTTTTTATTCAATGCTTTAACTTCCCAAAGTTTCTAGGCAAAGGACTATTCAAAACTTAAAAAGGACATGATTTGGGTGTCATAAACCAGACGTATATCAACCATTTTAAAGTGGGAGGTTTCAATGACTGTCTTTATTTCCTTATCACTGATGGTTACCTTTGGGATGTGGGAGATCTTTTATAACACTTACTTAATATTATATACTAATCTTCTCTTTATGTAAATATTTCCCTGACTAGTGTTAAGCTCTTCACAAATCTTAGGTCTTTTCTCCAGTTTAAACTCCGGTAATAAAATTTACACAAAGAATAAACATTAGGTGTTTGAATTGATGAGAATACAAAACCAAAGGAATCCTAAAACTAAATCCACGAGACATCACGAAATAGCTCCACCCAAATGCTTTAAAACCATGGCATTCAAAAATTACATTTCATTGCTTTAAAACCAAGGCATTTAATATTCTCAAAAGGAATTTATACAATAGTCTTGGGCTTCTTCAGTTTCCAAGCAATAAACCAAGGTGACTGATGCCATTTAAAATGGGAAAGTTCAAAGTTGGAGAGTTTATAAACTAAATACCTGGAAAGGGAAACTCAGAAGGAAAATAATGACTGACCTTAACTTTAAAAAGGTTCTGGTCAGTAGATTTTTCATTTTTCCATGAGTGAGTGTTAATATACTTTAACTGGGAAAATTGAGTTAGAATGATGTATTACTATTTCTGTCAACATGACCTGCCGATATACCAAAACCAACCAATAGTCAAGATTTCTGTGATGATTTAAAAAATGAAAGACAAATAGTAATCACCACATGAGGAAATTATAGCAGAAATTGTAATCCAATTCCCCACTCCATTTCTATGGCCTTTAAACAATTCGACTAAAACTAGAGTGGATCAGTATATTCTACTGACATTTGAGAATATTTTTCTGTATTTAACTGTCTTCTAAAATGGCTATATATAAAAAAATTGAATTATAAAAGTAACTGAGGCCAAACTTTTTCAAAGCACCAAATTTACCCAGAAGGAATTCCACATTTCACCAGAAGAGGCTGAGTACTATTACTATAAAACACCAACCACCATGGGTGTCAGCAACTTCAAGTTCAACATCTGTGTTACATTTCCATAGCAGAAGGCCTAATGTACACATTATAAACCTTCATAAATCAAAACTGTAAAAGACAAAAATGAACACTTACAGCTCCTTTGCAGTAGAGTCGTAACTTCCCGGATGGAGTGCGAACAATCACTGACATTCTTTTTCTAGCACTGAAAGAAAAAGGTTTTCCACAACATGTCATCACGCCAAGGATAAGCAAGTATATGCTTGTCAGGCCTCACATATTTTAATACTCACAGCGAAAAAATAAATTTGACTTAATTATGAGCCTTAACTTTCCACATATGCAAACTATCTCCTGGGTGTACAGTTGGGTTCCTTTGAAAGTTACATTATGTTTTTTCAAGCACCCGGGTGCCATCTACTCTCCTAGTGGAATAATTTATAAAATAGCTCCCTAGAAACCTCCAAGGGTTAAAGCCCAGCAGAGTGAAGACTTGCTTCAATGTTTCAGATTGGAAAAAATATTTAAGCCAGTATCTTAAAAGATGGATTGTATGTTATGGTTTTCATTAAAAAACAGAAATGATAATTAATAATAAAAATAAGTTTTAGTTTATTTTCTTCAGTTTAACAGAGAGAAATTTTCTTAGGAAGAGACAAAGAGTTTAGAGCACTTCCAAAAAGAGTTGGTCATGGGTCCCTCTCCCAGAGGAGGAAAAGATGAGAGAGGCCAAAAATCAATTTTTGTTGAAAACAAATGGTAATCAATGATTCCGATCACACATGAAGGCAAACATTAGCAGTTTAAAAAACTACTTAAGCATTTACAACTATCATTTTTCAATAATTATTAGCACTCCACTGGCATTATGTAAAAAAACCTAATTTATGCCAGCGAAGTTAATCTAACGAGCACAAACATGTTAACATTGTGTTGGCGACATAGGTTTACCAAAAATGTAAGTAGAATGTGCGGTATTTTTCAATGCATTAGTAAGAAAAGAAAGCGAGTAACACTGAACAGAAGAAACTGGGACCATATTACTCAGAATAGGATTCATTTTGATCCACGAGTTTAAAAACACTCTCTGTAGAGTTGTGGGAAAACAGGACCTCTCAGAGGTCTGTTTCTATTTGTTTTTCCTGATAAAATTCTGCCATTAAAAAACTGAGATGGTTCAATATACAGTAGTAAGTTGTGGTTTCACAGCCTTGTCAGGAGTTTCTTCTAGAGGCACCTAGAAATATTTAAGTTACCTCTTTCTCTGTCTATAATCCCTCCTGGTATTCCTAACTCAGTCTCGACCCCTGTGCTTTAGGAATCCATTTGATTGGCCTCCTTTGTGATGATGTCTATCCATTCTATCCCAGCTCTCCCTGATTCTCGCCTCTCTCTATCCAACTTTGGTAACATTGTCCTCAACTCATCATTTTCCCTGTTCTGCTCATCTCCTGGTGAAACTCCCAAATATTGGGTGAATGGGAGCCCTCTTCAGTGGCACATCAGAGTACATAGATATTGCTGGAGAAAGTCACCTAGCCATGGGGATTAGGAAATCCCCATCTGACACCACCGGAGCTCCGTCCTGCCCACCAATCGATCTCATCTCTCAGTAGGCTCGCTCTCTCACCCGGTGGGGACCACCTTCTCCATTCTCCGAGTCTCCCAAGCTCCTTCTTCACCCCAGATCCTCTGAATTTTTGCAATTCATTTTGACGGAAGCCTCAGACAAGAAATCCCTTTTCTTTCTGCCCCTAAACCTACATTCTCTCTTTGTGTGTACCATTCCTTCTATCTTCTTTTTTTCTGATATGATGGAGGAAATACTTCTCTTCTTATCAAAGACCTTCTTCCACATGTCTGTGACTCTTCTCCCCCAAAAGTCATGCTGCTGTCCCCCAACTCTGCGTTTTCTCCTCCTCTAAGGATCTTGTTCATTGTTGTTTCAATATACTCAAGTTTCCCCCCTACAAGACTCACCCCCACCAAGCCCCCTCTTGGAGCTCCCTCCCGTGTCAACTCTTTCACATCTCAACTTCTCTATCCATGACTGTGTCCACTTAATCCCTCTTCATCCCTGTCTTGCCCATTTGGCTTTCCTTCTCACCACGGTGATGAACGGCTACATTCCACAGACACTGGTCAGCCTTCTTCCTACCTGATTTGCAGCAGTCTCTGACGAAGATGGCCCCTCTTCTCCTTGAAACTTTCTATTGGATCTGTGCTGCTATTATCTTTGTCCTCTATGTCATTAACAATAAAAGTCTTTTCTGCTGAGTCCTCTTTCCCATCCTTAAAAGTTAGAGTTACCCATGCTCCAGTCATCAGCCCCCATTTTTCCTTCCCTCTGTACTTTACTTCCAGGAGAGCCAATTCAGTTTCTTTCTTTCTTTCTTTTTTTTTTTTTGAGACAGAGTCTCACTTTGTCACCCTTGGTAGAGTGCTGTGGCATCACAGCTCACAGCAACCTCCAACTCCTGAGCTTAGAGGATTCTCTTGCCTCAGCCTCCTGAGTAGCTAGGACTACAGGCACTTGCCATAATGCCTGGCTATCTTTTGGTTGCAGTTTGGCTGGGGCCAGGTTTGAACTTGCCACCATCAGTATATGGGCTGGTGCCTTACTCACTGAGCCAGAGGAGCTGCACCCAGTTTCATGTTTTTTAATACCATGTACAGACCAATGACTACTCAAATATATGTTAGCCACTGACTTCTCCTTTATGTTTCAGGCTCTTACTTGATACTACCTACCGGCCCCCTTCATCAAATAATTCCAAACGTCCCATTCTCTACATCTATCCCAATTCCCATTTCCGCCATCTGTGCAAACTGTGCCTCTCTCCACCCAGTGGATGCAAGAGACTCATCCCCTGTCTCTTTTTGCTGTCCATATCCAATTTATCACAAAGTCCACTGACACCCCTCCAGGAGGTATGGGGATTCTATCAGCTCCCCTTTATTTTCACTTCCACTGTCCCAGTCTCAGACACTAGTGTCTTTCACACAGACTATTTCAACAGCATCATATTTGCTTTGTTAACCTACATTCCTATGCTTCCCCTCAGTATCACATCCTGAAAGAAGGGAAACTCCTTACCCTCCTTTATTTTTCCCTCATAGTGCTTACCACTCGGCATCGTGCTTTCTAAGCGTGTGTTTAAAAACATCCAAATACCAATCAATACACTACTTATAATACACTGCAGATACAGTACAGGCAGGCTGAGAAAGAACACTCACTTTGACATGAAAGGAGAGAGGTGAGGGACACACTCTGAAAAAACTCCTTTCTAGTTAAGTATCCAACTTTCTCTTATTCATCTTCCTTTGAGTCTTTAGAACACACAGCAAAGAAAACTGTGTTTAAATAATAAGTTGGACAGACCCTGTTATTTTTGTTTTTGACCTCTGGAATGTGTTCACTCCCAGGCAAGTCAGTAATCAAAACTGGCACAGAAAAGTTAATGCCTCTACTAGGCAACGTACAAGCCTGCCTTACATAGAAGGACGTTCAACCAAAATGTTGAAGAATAGCATTACTTCCTCATGGCCCTGATGTTTTGAAATCTCCTGTGAATGGTGATATAATGTTTTAAAGACTCTGTAGCTACAGCCCACCTGTCTCAAGAGTGTAAGTTAGCTGTTCATGTGAGAGTAAAAAGCCAAAAACTCAGAGCTACTAATGACTAGAAGTGATAATTTGACCTTAAGAAGTAAAATCAGTAGGATGATCACTTTGCTTTCTGTTCTTCCCTTTTGAGGACGAGTGGACTTATACTTAACAAAGACATGGGTGTGGTTTCTGAAATCCCAAAAGATAATTAGAGAATGAACACATAATTAGAATGCTGGTGTTCTGACTCTGACTGTCTTCACTCCATATAAACCTGGTACCTGTAAGTATGTTTCCAGATCCAGATAAGACTCCTGTGCCTTTAACACATAGCCTTCTTTCCCTAAAGTCAATCTTTACCCCATGTACTAAGATTCATGTCCTTAAGAATATTGTTTATGATAAAACTGCTCTTACTTATCCAGTTACTTCCCCTCAGCCTTGTAAGATTAAACTATTTCCACTCACTTTCCCTACTGATTGGCAACATTGTTAATATAAGCAACCTTGTTTAGGTACTATATAAATACAGCTGTTTACTTGGTTTGGTGCTGGCTGCAGTTATCAGCTGCACCAGACCCTCCAATCTCATCTCTTTGTCTTTGGTGTAATCTATGTCTCTTGTGTGACTTACCTTCTCAATTCCCCACCATTCCCACTCTACACACTAGACTTGTGAATCTGATAGTTACATTTCAAAAAGATTTTTAAAATGCCATCAGGAACCATGCATTGCAATACTTTAAAGTAAGCTACTGATAATTTTCTATATCAATTTAAAACATATTGAAGATTTTAATACTGTCTACGCAAATTCAAATAAAGACAAACCATACTTTCCAGTTATTTAAAAAATAAAGATGGGTAGAACTATATCTCATCCACACAAATCACAGAGCACATTTTTTTTAGAGCATATATAGCACATGTTTTTACCTGGTGAACTCCAGGACATTGAGCAATTCATATCTTTCTTCTTGCCCCAGCTGTGAAGAAAAGGAATATATGATTACATACAGTTGGAAATACCTCAAACTTCCTGGAAGTCATAAAGTTTTATTATAAAAAATGTCAATGTAAACTTTCCCTTCTTAAATATAGGGTAATTCATTATTAACTCTCCTCACTAACTTTTAGGTTAATTGAGATATGGGAAAAATAAAGTCCAAAAGAGGAGAAAATCAAAATAAATTCCAAGTGCTATGGAAGCAAGTCTTATAATAATAGCAGCCCAGACAGGAGAATGGGGGGCTTCTAGAGGGATGTCCTAAAGAAAGAACTGCCAACAAACATTATCTATGTGACCATACTGAGAAAGTAAACCAGAAGGTACAGAACAGTTGGTAAAGGTAACTGTTAAACAACTGTTATATAGGGGAGTGCCTGTGGCTCATTGAGTAGGGCACCAGCCCCATATACCGAAGGTGGCAGGTTCAAACCCAGCCCAGCCGAACTGCAAAACAGAAAAGTACCCGGGCATTGTGGCGGGCACCTGTGGTCCCAGCTACTGGGGAGGCTGAGGCAAGAGAATCACCTAAGCCCAGGAGTTGGAGGTTGCTGTGAGTTGTGTGATGCCACGGCATTCTACCGAGGGCAATAAAGTGAGACTTTGTCTCTACAAAACAAAAAACAAAAAACTGTTATACAGTTTGACAAGGGCATTCTCTGTGTAACTACCACCCCAATCAAGATATGGGACTTTCCCACCACCCCATAAATTCCCTTGTACTCGTTTCTAATCAGTCTCCTCCGTACCCTAAGGCAACTGCTGTTCTGAATACTGTCATCATGAATCACTTCTGCCTGATCTTGAGCTGCATATAAATGAAATTAAGGAGGATGCTTTCATTTGTGCTTTTTTTTTTTTTTTTTTTGCTCAACATAATGTTTTTGAGATGCAGCCATGCTGTTGATGAATCAATAACTCATTCCTTTTTATCGTTTATTATATCCTATTATAGGAATACCATGTGTATCACAATTTGTTTATCTATTCTCCTAGTGATGGGCATTTAGTTTGTTCTATTTTTTAGCTACTATGAATATAGCTTCTATGAATATTCTGTTGCAAATCTTTTTGTAAACATAAATTTTCATTTCTCCTGAGTAACAAATACAGTTACTAGAAGATTTTCCAAAGGAATTACACCACTTAATACGTCTGCTAGCAATATATGATTGTTTCACTTGCTCTATATTCTTATTAACATTTGATACTGTCACTATTTTTAATTTTAGCCTTCTCGGTCGATTGTGGCCTTAAGTGTATTTTCTTGATGATTGGTAATGTTTTTTCCTGTGCTTATTGGCTATTCATATTTCTTCTTTAGTGAAATGTCTGTTCAGGTCTTCTGCCCACTTAAAAATTATAATAATTTTGGGAATATGGTGAAAGGTAAACAAAAGGATGATGATGTAGGAGGGAGAAATCCTCATTTAACAGAATAGTCAGTACAGAAGCCTAAAATCGAAGAAATCAAAACATGTTTCGTTAATTACATAATTTTTGAAAATTTAAGATGTGTGAATGCCCGAAGAGATAGCTACAAGCGCAGCAGGTGGTTGCTTCTGGAGCAGGGAATCTCTATTTTATTACGCGCTTTTTGGTGGCACTTTACCCTTGAAGCTATGCAAATGTATTACTTTGAATAAAAAGCATTTTAAACGTAAATAACTTACTGAATCTATAATCACTGAGTCCGGGGTTCTTCCCGTGAAAACAAAATTCAGTTGCTTGGCTGCTCTGACCAGTGCGCCCTCATCTGTTTTAGGAAAAGAAAGAAAATACATGACAGAAAACAGTTCATCCCGAATACGGAAGAAATAGACAAGGTAATATAATTCTCTGTTCAACTAACGTTCTCTTTATTCCAGCCTGTTACTGAAACCCATTTCCTTTTAAACTACGTGACAATGCGGAAAGAATGAGGGCAGTAACCTTCAGTGTCTGAGATATTACTGGGTCTCACCGTTAGTAATATATTACTAATATTCTCCAAGAAACCTATCTCCGATGGCACAAAATTGCCTTCTTATGTTATATTCTTTTCCCCCTAAAAAGTCAAATATAGAAGACCTAATACTAATTGAGGGTTCAATTTAAAAAAATCGAAACATATCAGTGCTTTATTATATATTTATTTCATGTTATAGAAAGCCTTTTCAATATTATAATAAAAGTAGGATGTGACACAAGACAATATTCACATAGTTATTATTCTAAAGATATGAGATGTAACAAAGCTTAGATTTTTTAGCAGTTTAATACATTCTACAAATCACAGGTGTTAGTTTAGAATGGAGTTTAAAAAACACTTGACTTCCCTAAAATCTGTTCCTACTTTCCCAAAATTTTACAATCATCTAGTTATTCAATTTTATATTGAAAATAGGTCTAAAAACAAGCATAAGTATTAAATATTGGTAACTATACTAATAATTATTTTATAGGATCCCTTCAAATGTATAAAACCCTTCCTATCAAGATAAATACACAAGCTCCCTGGTTGTAATTTCCAAAAGAAAAAAGCAAAGTTGGTGTTTTGATGTCAAATATGCTCACAATTTTAAGGCAAACAGATCTGTCTGTCCTTGTTTGCTTATATGCAAAAATAGTCTAATAGCTTACTCTTAGTTGCTTGCAAGGAAGGGAAAAACTATTATATGAATACAAAAAAGTACTTTTATTACTTACAAGAAGTTTGTTATTTACATTTCCACATAAGTTATGTCATATCAAACCTCACACATACAAAATTATGTATTCTAAGACATCTCTATTTAATCCGGGAAGCCAAGATTTTCTAAACAGTAACTATAAATTTTTATCTCAAAACACACTCCATTTGCCTATCTTATTTTCCAACTAAATTGATTTTTTCTGGACAATCTCAAATTTCAGAACAATTTTCTATAGGAAAATACTTGGCAAATGTTTCTCGTGTACCTGGAGATGCTGCTTGGTAAACAATCTTGTCGCCTTCTCGTTCTGGTACCGCCGTGTGGCAGACCGCCATCATGGTAAGAAACTCACATATTATAGGGGCAGTTGGCTGTGAGAAATAAACACGTGATTCAGCCCTTTTCATCTAAACATTTTGACACTAATGACAGTTAAGACTTCATGACTATTAAGACTCTGCAGCTGCTAAACATTGGGGTGTGGGATTATAATCAACTAAGAAGCCAACGTCTATTAACAACAAAGTACACTTTTAACTCAAATTATTCATTTTACACTTTTCATTCATATTGTCAAACATAAATTGTAAAGTGAAAAAGCAGATATGACTGAATCCTGAGGTGGGGAAATGTTCATTTTTTACCTGGTTGTAAATCCTGATCAGATTTAAATTTTAGGTATGTAATTTTACTGTGACTCCATTACTTTGGCTTGGAGTGATTGATGGGGGATTTGTCTGTAATGCACCATCCTTCCTCTCTCCAAAAATAGCAACCTTAGCCTGGTCAGTGTTTTAATAAATAAAAATAAGTAAATGGGCTCGGTGCCTGTGGCTCAATGGGCTAAGGCATCAGCCACGTACACCTGAGCTGGCGGGTTCGAATCCAGCCAGGGCCCGCCAAACAACAATGACGGCTGCAACCAAAAAAAAAAAAATGGCCGGGCGTTGTGGCGGGCGACTGTAGTCCCAGCTACTTGGGAGGTGGAGGCAAGAGACTCGCTTGAGCCCAGGAATTGGAGGTTGCTGTGAGCTGTGATGACACAGCACTCTACCCAGGGCGACAGCTTGAGGCTCTGTCTCAAAAATAAATAAATAAATAAATAAATAAATAAATAAATAAATAAATGGAGCAACTTTGACCTGAGGAAGATAAAAGGTGGACTCTTTCTACAAGGAACTTAGAGTTGATAAAAGAAAAGTAGCCAAACATTTTAAATTAAACATCTCCTTGTCTAGCTCTCAATAAAGGGAAACATCATCCAAATTAATAAGGAAAAAATATTTTTTTCTATGTTCTTGGGCAATAAATAAATAAATAAAACGAAGTGATTGGAAAAGTAAATCAGAACATTGTTTGAAAAAAAGTGTTTAGGTTAGAATAGTGGACAAAATAGAGATGGTCCCTGCCAGTGGAAGCTTAGACTGTGGGGAGGGCAGAACGCACATAAATAAATACACAGGCATTATTTATTTACAGTGTGATAAGGCCTCTAAAGGCAATGTGCAAATATCACGTAACATGACTTGGGCGAGTCCATGCCTGTTATCAAGATAATGTGATGTGTAAGCTGATGAAGTTTTAGCTTCATGAAGAACTGAGCCAAGTGTTTTCTATCAAGCAGGATCAGGACAAAACTGAAAAAGTCCTAAAGAAGGACAGAGTGAAGCATGTTCGAGCAAATACAAGGCCAGTGTGTCCTGAGGAGGAAGGAAGGAAAAGGAGCTCAGAGAGCGGGCGATGACTTAGGCAGGGGTCAGATCTTTGGGAAAGATGCGAGAAGGCAGAAAGTTGTTTCAAACAGGACAGTGATCGGACTGGGTTTCCATTTGCATCATTGCAGCTGCCCGTGTGAGACAATTGGAAGAGTGTGAGCCTGAAACAAAAGAGACAGGTGAGGAGCCTAGACAGTAACCCTGGAGGGACGTAGGTGGGCCAGGTGAGGGTGGTGAAAGTGAGGAGAAGCTGCAGTGTCGCTCAGGACAGACCAAGAGGTCAATACTCACAAGAGCTTAGTGACTCAGTAGTGACCCAGATGTGGAGAGAACAGGAGGTGTCAAACCCTCAAGTCTCCAGAAAGGGTGATAAGACAGGTGGGCGATGGTATAATTTACTGAAGCTGAGAACGTGGGGGGAAGAGGTGGGCTAGGTCTAGGTTTTGTTGATCCTGAAGCTAAGATTTTGGTGAAGGCTTTATTAGAAAACAAGGTTATAAAAATATCCATATAAACACACTGCTGGGGCCCCTCTTGGGCAGAGGTGGTAATTCCCCCGTGCTTGAGCAACTGCATATTTTAGGGTGTCAATGATGAGTTCAAGTTTTGATATACTGAGCTTGAAATGATTGTCAGAAAAAGTTCTGGAGTTTAAACTCCAGGAGACATTGTACTTTGATGTTACAGAATTTAAATAAATGTCAGTAACTTCACAGGCAGGATGTTCACATTGGATGGCAGACGTCTGGGGTTTCTACATACAGTTGGCACTGGCTTGTGATATTGAGCAGGCAATTCACTCCTCTGGATATTGTGAAATCGTTAATAGTGAGTTGTTTCTTAGAGAATTCTACGTTTAACAGGAAACACTTTAAAAGGGCAGACTATTGATTAATGATAACATTAAAGTTAAGTTTTTAACAACCATGAATTCATGATAGCCAAGTGAAAAGGGCACAGCCAGAAAAGAGTTTGATAATTATTATTATTATTTTTTTGAGACAGAGCCTCAAGCTGTGACCCTGGATAGAGTGCCGTGGCATCAGAGCTCACAGCACCCTCCAATTCCTGGGCTCAAGTGAGTCTCTTGCCTCCACCTCCCAAGTAGCTGGGACTACAGGCGCCCGCCACAACGCGTGGCCATTTTTTGGTTGCAGCTGTCATTGTCATTTGGCAGGCCTGGGCTGGATTCGAACCCGCCAGCTCAGGTGTATGTGGCTGGCGCTTTAGCCGGGTGAGCCACAGGTGCCGAGCCAAGTTTGATAATTATTGAAAACAATCACGTAAGTAAAAATAAAGAGAAATATACAAACATGGAAAAAAATTCAGACAAATGCCTTTTAGTTTTCATTTATGGATGAAAAGATAATGGTTTTATATCACTTACATGGTTATTTTGGAGATTTTCCAGCAATGATGAATCGCTAAATGTCTTTTCATCTCCGAACTGTGAACCCTGCCTAACGGGGAAAAAACCAGAGATCATTTATACAAGACCCCCGATCCATTTGTGACATGCTTTTAAGTAAATTATTATGTCTCCAAACCCTTTACAAATTAGTTTGGCCTGCATTTCTATATATGATATCACAGATTTCATGATTGTGTCATAAAATATAACCTAAAACGTGACAGACACTGTGGTGTAATGAAAAATAGCATTGTATAGTTTATTTTTCTGGAGTCAAATTGTACTGTAACCACATGAAGTATTTTTTTTTAATATAGTAATTTTATTTTATTTTTTTGAGACAGACTCTCACTCTGTTGAGCTGGGTAGAGCGTGGTGGCTCACAGCAACCTCAAATTCCTGGGCTCCTACAATCTTCTTGCCTCAGCCTCCCAAGTAGCTGGGACTACAGGCATCTGCCACAATGCCTGGCTAGATTTGTTCCTTTTCAGTAGAGATAGGGTCTTTCTCTTTTTCAGGCTGGTCTCGAACTCCTGAGCTCAAGCAATCCACATTCCTCAGCATCCCAGAGCGCTAGGATGACAGATATGAGCCGCTGCACCCAGCCCCTTGTGAAGTTTTAGAAAATTAATTTAAAAAGCATTAGAAATAAAACTGCTAAAATTCTTGAAATTGCATTTCTTTACTTCCATAATATCTTAATTTTTTCAGAATTCTGAAACTCATCCTCTAATCAGGCAGCCTGCGTTGAGGTCTGGATCCTCCACCAGTGTTTTTTGGGTGGGTGGCTGCTAGTCAGTCCTTGGGTGAAGGGAGTCTTTGCAGGGAGCGCTGTAAGTGCCCCCCTGACCGAGAGCCACCCTGGTTCTGTGGCTTGCAGCAAAAGGGGGTCACGCCCTGGTGCCCTTCCTCTTCCTCCTGGAAGAAGTGAATCTCAACTGCAACTGGAACCTTGGCACTCTGCTCACAGCTCCTGCTCCAACTCCATCTCTCTCCCCTTTTGGCAAGACATTCACAAAGCTGTCAGTCAGCCTTGGCTTCCTTTATGCTTCCAATTTCTTCTTGGCATTCTTCAGAAAGTAGGTAAGTCTTGTCTCCTTGGCCTCCCCAGGGCAATTCTACCAGAGAGGACCCAGAGAGTCTTTTACAACCTGAGTGCTGCTGAGCAGCTGGCCCTTGACTTGTGCCCTTGGCCTTTTGGGTGGCAGGATTTCTCTCAGCCACTTCACTATTCAAGTGTGTCTGTTCAACCTTTTTGAGTATAAAGCCACAGGATTTTAAAGCAGACTTCTTCAATTTCTTCTTCACTTGCTCCAAACAAAAGAAACCAATGCAGATGACTGGAGAGGAATCTCCATTGTCCAGGCAGGGAGATAAATGCCTGAAAAGGTGATGCTTTCAGGATACAACCCCACACAGCGATGTGAAGGCTGCCACGCACGTCATTCCATGAGGTCAGGGCCAGGTGTTGGTTATGTTCGTACTCTAGTGCCTGAAGGTGCATAGTGATTACTTTGTGATGAATGTCAGTGGGTGCAAAAGCCCATTTCTTCACCCTCATCTTTCCACCTTTATAATTTGGTTAACATCACTTTGTGGTATCACCTAAGCACAATGAGAATGGCCCACATCACAAGGTCCCCAAGCAATGGATGCTGGCATGGGTGCAGAGAGAAGGGGACACACCTGAACTGTTGATGGGCCTGCACGTGAGTACAGACTTTATGGAAAGAAGTATGGAGAGTCCTCAAAGAACTAAAAGTAGACCTTCCATTTGATACTGAAATCCCATTACTAGGTATCTACCCCAAAGAAAAAAATCATTTTCCCAAAAAGACATATGCCCTTGAACATTTATAGCAGCCCAATTTACAATTGCAAAGATGTGGGAATAACCCAAGTGCTCTCAACACATGAATGGATTAATAAACTGTGATATATGTATATCATAGAATACTACTCGGCCATAAAAAGGAGATTTTATATCCTTTGTTATGACTTGGATAGATTTGGAGAACACTCTCCCAAATAATGTATCACAAGAATGGAAAAACAAGCATCATATACTCGACATTAATTTGAAACTCTCAGATTAATGACAACATGCTCACGTGAGAGAAAAACTCAATTAAATTCAAGAAGTGGGGAGAGACGGGAGGGAGGGGTTGGCTGGTTCCTACCCAGTGGGAACAATGTGTGGGTGTGCGACACATCTCCTGGGTGAAGGCCACAACCATAACTTGGATTTTATGTAACTAATGCAAACAACATAACCTAATTGCATGTATCCTCATATTAATCTGAAATTAAAAAAAATAATTTGGTTAACATAATTTCAATCCAGTGGTAAGGGCATGGGTTTTACTTTCTCTCTCAGATGTCACAAGCAATGAAACACACAGATAATGTCCCTTATGGGCCTTGAAGCCTCTTGTGCTTCATAGGGGAACACAGGTCATTGACTTCACAGAACGCTTCACCAAGGACTTGGTATGAAAGAGCTACTAGAACAACACCGGCCCAATTAATAGCGGTGGCCACTGTATCAGATACAGTGGGATGCTGGCTGCCTGGATGAGCTCATAGCCCCCCAGGTAGAGTTGGTTTGCAGGACGGTGCTGAGGCTTCCTAATGTGGTCATTGTGAATTGAGCTTGATGTCAAGTGGAGGCACCACGGATAAGCTTGACAGTCACCACCCTGTGTGACATGGTTCTGGGGGACCTTCTGCTGCTGGAAAGGCCCTGGGGCCCAGCCCATCAAATGGTATTGTTTTTGAAAGGGTCTGCACCTTCTACTTTTCAATGGCACCACTGGTTCCAAATCAAAATACCTTGTAGGGAGGTTTCATTTTTAGAAATAAATTTGTTATCCAGAGTCAAGCGAAACCCAGTTCAAAAATACAAACAAGTGATTGAATTCAGTAATGATATTTTTGTTAGAGACACTGGTTTTGACCAAAGTAACGAAGCCTGATTTTCTGCATGACTCAAATTATTTCTGAAGGCAATTATAAAAGAGGAGTTCCCAAAACATTTTGTGAAACTGTTGCGTTGCTGGAATAAATAAATTACCTGCCAAGGTGAGTACTTTGAAGCCTAACATTAATTTAGATGTGTTAGATCTCATTATTACATAGTCACACCTGGAGAAGTTTTTAGTGAGCCTAGCTTTTGCAGCAGAAAGAATAAATGCCATTCACTTCATATGTTATTATAGGCCAGAATGAAATGAGAAAATAAATAAGACCGGAAAACAGAAAATAAATTGTAGTATTATCTGCTGATATTCTGATAATACTAAAAGGCACGATGAAATGACAAAGCACAGAACACTTTAAGGAAGTCACGTGCTTTGTACAGAACTTAACGAGCTTCACAACAACAGGTGATGCGGCGGAACTGGAGACTGGAACGAGCTTTGAGATTTTGGACTTACAGAGTCACCTACACTCTCTACTCTTGGACACCAGCAGCACGAAGGTGCAGTCAGGTGCCTGGAGCACAAGAATTCAACCAGGAGCAGACTTTGATCTTGGTTTCATTGGCAACAAAAACCCAGTTGGATGAAGTTGGGAAAATGCCTGGTTTTATGAATTTGCAAAGTTGTGTGCCTCGTGGTAACTTTCTCCAAGTCAATTACGTGTTATCTCTGTAACCTGTTCTTGTCTAATGATACAAGATTTACTGAAACAAATTCCAGGTTGGAAATATTAAATGAAACAGAAAAAAAACCAACACAATTTTGAAATTGCAACGATATCTTATGCTCTAAAAGGCAGATATTCTTTGGTCAAAAAGAGTATAAAAAATATAAAAAACTTTCTTTAGAGTTTTTTAAAGTCTACAGACTGTAATGTAACCAGTATATGTTTTATAACCAGGCTGGTTGATGTTTTAACACTGGCTCCCACATTTACCAGCCATATACTTTAGGGAACATTATTTATTAGCTTCTTTGCCTAAATTTCACCAACTTTAACACGGGCACGACAAATCTGTCATGAAAATGAAGTTACAGTCACAGGGCTAACGCTCACTGTGGCCTATGTCCAGACACTATTCTAATGACTTTAAAAACAGAACTCATTTAATCTTCAAAACCTTTTACTAACGTAACTACTATTATTCACATTCCTCCCGATGACAACCACGTTCAAAGGTACCTGTATGAAGAATGAGGATGTAAACTTGGATGGTCAGAATTCTAAATTCACATTGTTGACCACGCCATATAACCCAGGACATAAAAGTTCGAGAAATAATTTTTTCTTTACCTTTGCAGGCCTACAGATAATTATTTTATAGATTAAGTAGTCAAGTATATATTTAACATAAAGCTCGCTTATTATAAAGTTGGCAAAAGCCTTCCCTGCTGGTTAAAAAAAATCATTAACATCTAAGTTTATATATAACTGCAAGTAGAAATGTACAATGCATGAGAAAGCTGACATTTTAAATTTGGAGTTACCTACTTCAGAATACCGGATATCGAAATTTCCAAGAAGGTGTTTTACACAAAGAACTTATTAAACTAAACAAAACAATATCTTCTTTCCAATAGTCAAAAATGTCATTAAACAACCTGTAGGAAAGTAGGATATTTTAAATGATCTGAGTAAACAAACACCAATTTTAAACATTTCCATCCAATCTTAAGAAAAATATAGCAAAGGTTATTTTCTTCTTCTAGAAATATGGAGTTATCTTTCTCAGAGAAAATGTGTATCAACTCTACATTAGCGAATAGGTTTTAAAATTAATAGAATTATGTTAATAATACAAATAGGCAACAAAATATATAGTTACAAATTTAACTGTATTCTCAAAATAGTAAATAAAAAGGAATATATGCAATATCAAATCTGAATTATTTGCCAGTAGAAAGATGCTTTTGCACATTAAAAAAACACTAAAAGTTATTCTGTTGGGTCTGGATGTCAAAATGTATGATACTCTAAAAAATGAGTGAGGACACGTTGGTTGTCACGTGGACCAAACAGCTACCTCTGTCATTAACCCTAGGTATTAAGAGGTTCACTGAAAATTATTACCAAATCCCCACTTTACTGAAGTAAATTCCTTGTTGAAAAATAATAAATGGGCTCGGCGCCTGTGGCTCAATGGGCTAAGGCGCCAGCCATGTACACCTAAGCTGGCGGGTTCGAATCCAGCCCGGACCCGCCAAACAACAATGTCGGCTGCAACCAAAAAATGGCCGGGCTTTGTGGCGGGTGCCTGTAGTCCCAGCTACTTGGGAGGCAGAGGCAAGAGACTTGCTTGAGCCCAGGAATTGGAGGTTGCTGTGAGCTGTGATGCCATGGCACTCTATTTAGGGTGACAGCTTGAGGCTCTGTCTCAAAAAAAAAAAAGAAAAATAATAAATGTTGTTGGAATCATATTGGCAATGTAGTTTAATCATACATACACATCAATATATGTGTAATCTGAAAATTAAAATGTAATTCACCTATAAATTTTCAATGTTCTCTAAAGTTACCAACATGAAAGGAACCTGTTTTCTGAAATTTCTTTTGTATCTAATCATGATGAATTATTAAAATAGCAACGTACTTTAGCAAGGTAAAATAGCAAATACGTTGCTATTTTAATAATTGTATACTACTCCCAGGAGAAAATGTAAATTCAGGGAGGTGGATTTTAAGGTAAAAGAAACAAAAAAACCCGTAAGTAGTAATATTAAACTCATAAAGTGCTGTATTTAATAATAATAAAATTAAATATATTCACGTTAACTCTTTCCCTGGTTAAGCATGGTTTTCCATGTTTCGTCTCAGACATTTCATTTAAAAAATGTTCGCTTTCTAGTCCCCACACAGACTTGTTAGAAAAATGGAAATGTGATAAAGGGAAATTCCCAGTAGCTGGGGCTGCTTGTTTCAGCAGCGTCTTCCGGGAGCTCTGCAGAGTGTGTAAGTGGTGGCAGAAGGTGGCGCTGCTGAGCTAGAAAAAAAAATCCAAGGACGCTTCAGCACCTTTACCAGTCATCAGCAGTCCACAGCTCAGGAGTGACTCTGGAATGGATCATTAGACTTTATTAAAGAAAAATACTGTAAAAGTCTAGCAAGCCCATCCTTTAAACTAAATGTTTCTAAAATGACTACAGGTTATTCAGTAGAAAATCAAGGATGTGTGATAGATTTCAAGAAATACCTACTTCATAACAATTATCATCCTATCTGGTCAGCAATGCTCCCCACCCAAAGTGGCCAAGTGTGTCTCAAGCCACAATAAGAAGCACACCTTTCAAAGAGCGCAACCTACAGAAGGGTCCACACAGCTTACCATTCATCAGGAGAGCAGCCATAATCCTCAGGGTCGGGGACGTGGCTTCAGAAAGCAAGCAGAGGGCAGAAAGAGAGGAAAACAGTCACAGAGAGGCTGAGACACAAAACCGTGACTAAGGGAAGCACTGAAAGACAGGTATCCAAAAAGTTAAGAAAATGGGCTTTTAGTTGAATCCAGAAAGAATGGCAATTAGTACAGTTAAGTAGAACATGATGATTTATGGGAACAACGCAGGTTTGCAAAGTTATCCTGTAACCAGGTGACCAACTTGCCTCTTCACACAAAATCTACTTATTTTATGCACAAAATTCAGGATTTAGTAGGAAATATTTGAACTTAGCACTTTAAATTCATGCTAAGGCCAATGGCAAAATAATCCCACGTATTGTTTAATCAGAATGAAGTGTCTTAAAGAAACGAACATGATAATACCAAGGAACAAGCTATCATTTTCTGATAGAATTAACTAGATAGATTTTAGAAGTAACTCTGGCTACCCTGAGAAGATGCCTCTTAAAACAGGTACATTAAAATACAAGTTAATTGCATTTCTATGATATGAAACTGCATTTTATAAGATAAACTGATATTCAAAAATTTTCACTTAAACCATAATTCACTCATGAAACCACGTCTCTATCGCAGAGAACATACTCATTCATCAATTCTTTTTAAAATTTCATCCATTGGCTCACTTGAGCACTAGGAAAGTCTAATTGGTGTATTTCCTTTTAACCAGCCAGTCACATATTCAGCTGGAAGTGGTCCACTCTACATGACAGAGCAGATTTTCTTATTTCCCATTTCTTTCAGTATATATGACCAGTCAATATTTTTATTACATATAGGTACAGATTTGAAATGCAGAGCTCAGTACATGTACTTTGAGATGCAAAGTCATTGTTGTTTTTGACACATATTCAATAAACCTATTGAGAACTCACTAGATCTTTTTACATGCTAACTGTCTCCTCCTCTTTACCCTTTCATCAATCCAGCCAGGACATGGGTCTCATCATTTCAGGGCCCCTCTTCCACTTCCCAAACATTAAACTGCTTCCAGGGTCATGTCCACTACATCACTCCCTTCACAATGGAGGCGGACCCTTTCACTCACTATTCTGTCTCCTACTAAAGGGCTTTTGTGCATGCTTCGGAGGAAGGGCTAACCAGGCCCTTTGTGGGCTAGACTCCCAGAAAAGGAGCTGGCATGCTTCGGGGCTCTGTGCAAACTGGCTACAGCCCTGGGTTTAGAGCAATCACTTCCGATCAACCTCAAGGCTTGGACCCCAGCCCCTGGGCTGTGCCAGAGAAAAAGGGCCTGGTCCTACCCAAGCCGCAAACACTTGTAATATTCTGCCAACTTGCATTAGGTTGTGCGCCAGCCCCCGATCTCATACCAGAAGAGAGGCTGGTGCTTCTTGCTGCTTGGAAGCCCCAGAGCTCAAGGGTCTGAGTCCTCCCTCCCCAACTCCAGCACAGCCCTGGAAGAACGCTGAGCACTATTCCACAGCGTGGTGAGCAGCAGGAGCCCAGTGCACCTGCCACTGATCTTGCCCACATGTCTCTCGCCATCCCTGCTCCAGCAGCTCTACGTGCGTCTGGCTATTCACCTTTGTATATGTCCGTGCTGCCAGATCCACCTGGAAACTTCTCCACTTAATCAAATTCATTCTTAGATCTCAGCTCCAGCACCACTTCCTCAGGGAGCATTCCCTGACCTCTGACCTCCTAGGTTAGGGCAAGCCACCCATCATAAACCCACACAGACCTTTGGACTGTGTTAGGATTTATATTTGTATGATTATTTAATTAGTATCCACTCACCCCAAATTAGACTGTAAACTTTAGGAAGGCGGGAATGATATAATCTTCTGCTAATTATTTTATCAATATCATCATCTGACAAAGTGCCACATACATAAGAGACTGGACAAGATGTGTGGAAATATGTGAATAAACAAATTCCAGTCATGGAGAACAGTAAGGCAAACTTGTTGGTTATACTCCTTGGGTCTAGTGAGGTTTTTCATGGGGACTCTTTCCTCAGCATTAAAGAAGTAGCTGATCCTTTCAGCAAATACACCATTAAACAAAACATTGTCAATAAAACTATTCAAAGACTATAATTATATGTAGATGAAGATGACTTTTAAGAACTTTTTATTTAGGGAAAATGTAAATGATGTTTTTAATATTAATTAAATGTCTTGTTCACACAAAAAAGCACTGTTTAGTTTGCTTAAGTTTTTTTTAAGCAACAGAGATTGTAACTTGCTAATCCTCAATCAACTCATTTTAACAGTTAGGTCTTAATTGTCCACTAAGATGGTACTTAGGACTGTACCTTGGAATATGCACTATTGTTTAGAGTCCGGGCCACTGAACACAGAAGCTTTGTACCTAGTCCTAGCACTCAAATAACTGTGACAAAACTGACTTGTTACCGACAGAAAGCAATTTGATGAAATGATACTTTAATAATAATAAATGTGTACCTTAGAATGTCTAGTTTGTAATAAGCTAAATTTATAAATGATAGCACAATTCAGTTATATTTAACTACAATTATCCCATATAAAAATCTAATGAAAAAATCCCCTAAGTTCAGTGCATACCTCACTCTGAAAAATAATCCTTGTTGGCAACTGTGTTCAAATCAAGAATCCAATTTGGAGCAAAGTTTAAGGGAAATGAAAAAACATTTACTAAAATTAAATTTAGAAGCATTATCAGTGTTAATTATTATCTTCTTATAAACCTGTGGGCTACACGGAACTAGCTAAAGATTATACTATCAGGAGACTTAAAGTCTTGTCTTTGTATCTAGCTGATAAAACACAACTCACTTTGCACTTTACAGGGTAAAACTGAGTTTCACCTCACTTCTTGAAAATGCTGAAGAAAAATCAGCTCTGGACTTGTCATCCCAAAGGCCTTTGCTGGCATTTGAAAGTTTTTATTACTCTCTCTCGCTCTGCCACCCCCTTTGGGGTGGGGGTGATAAACACCTTGCTTTCTCCTGGGATGGCAGAATCATGTCATTTTCCTGTCTAGGTTCCTATGACCCAAGAGTGCCCAGAGGAAATCCCCACTGAAAGGTGGTTGATGGTAATTACCACCCCTGCCCCCACTGCCAGGGAGATTGTTTGGAACAGAATAAATGCGATGTGCCCTTTTCTATTGTAAACATATGGTCAGTCAGAAGTCATGGTTTCTCCCAAACTTTCAGGGAGCAATAACTCTACAATGCTAGCAATCCAGTTCTCCATCAGGATGTGTGGGGGAGGGAGAGGTGGTCGACAAAAACTCCCTTGGGGTTAAGAATGCCTAAAAACACAAACACAACTAGGTTTACTCAATGAAGCTTCTAGTATTCTTGAAAACATCATACAATATCCAGAGAGGAAACATATTTTGGTTTATACAGTTAAAATTTGCTAATAAAGGAACTTCTGGTTTTTAAACATTATGTTAGATTTCACATCCGGGAAAGGACCTTGGAGATTATCTAGTCTCACCCACCATTCTCATTTTAAAGAATTAAGAATATCTGAAAAGAAATTGTCTAGGGTCTCATGGAGAATTCAGGACAAAACTACAACTCATACTTTATTACTGTGCCTCCTTATTAAGAAATGCTACTTCCCCAAGAGGAAATTCATTTCAGTGGCAACTTCATCTAAATGACAATACTTAGCTCAAAACCACCCTATCCTATAACAGTTGATAACGATCACATTACCAACAGACACAGGGAGAGCCTGGCTCTTCCCAACTGCTGCCCAGGAGTGGTGAAGGATCTGTTCCAAGAATAAGAATAAGCCTGATAAAATTCAAAAGAGAGGCTATATCTAATTTTAGCTTTCTGTTCCGACAGTTTCATAATCGATAATTGCTAACGGGAAGAACTTGCTTATTGAAAGGAAAACTAAGAGTAAAAAAAGGATGTCAATTATTAAACAAGTCACTGTAGAAATATTATTTATGAATGAAGGCAGAATTTGTGTGAAACAAACATCATCCTCAATCTGACCGCACAATAAACTAGAGTCACAATAGGCCTTTTCTTTCCTCCTCTGGGAGAATTATGGGTAGAATATACAAGTACCAGATATCAAAAAGGTGTGGCCGCAAACCCCATTGCTCTAGTAGCGACTGGGTGTAGGTGGGGGCGAGTGGGGTGGGCGGGGGTGGGTGGGTCCAGAGTTGGGAAGAGCCAGAAAAGCCTCCTTTATCTCAGCAGATTAGGAGATCTTCAGATAACGAAGAACAGTATCAAAGAGCGTCCATCCCAGGAAATAGTAAATGTTTCTTAAATCAACAGCCTGTCTTCACAGTATGAAAAAGCCATTCAAACAATTGTCTTTTTCACTTCATTTATACACACAGTTTGAAATCATTTTTAGCCACACCTCTCCTAAACCAAAGACGAAGGATATCTAGGCATTACCATACACTTGCAGAATTTTTCATGAAATAGTCACTTATTTGTAATTTTAACTAGGGTGTTTTCAAAAATCAATACTTTTTTTTCTTTTTTTTGTGGTTTTTGGCCGGGGCTGGATTTGAACCTGCCACCTCCGGCAATATGGGGCCAGTGCCCTACTCCTTGGAGCCAAAGACACTGCCCAAAATTCAGTACTTTTTAATACTGGCTTACTTCTTGGAGACAGAGTGTGAGTGGGGAAGAGGGGGTGCAAGCCAGAACCCCCAGAAGCCAGTGCCCTTGCTGGTGTGACTAAGGCACTGGTATTCGATAGTCTCCACGGTAGACAGATGAGGACAGTCAGAAAGTTTGATAAGAGGCCAACATCAGTCAACTAGGCACGTGTCACATTTTGATGTCTTTTATAGAAAAGGTAGAAGTTAATTTTCTCACATCACGGCTACTGAATAATTTAGGTAAGCGCATCTGGAAGTTAAAAAAAAAATAAATGGGTGCTCCACAAGCACTTTCCAAAGGACATTAATAGCCTGATAATAATAAAAGTTTTTGTTTATTTTTTGCAGTTTTTGGCTGGGGCCGGGTTTGAACCCTCCACCTCCGGTATATGGGGCCGGCTCCCTACTCCATATTCTTTATCCTTCAGATTAGAGTTTCATGTCTCTACCGAATTTCAGATTGCCCCGTGACTGCAAACAGGAGAGATGGAAAAAGAAACAAGTCAACAATACAATACGACTTCACCTTGAAAACTGCCCAAGGCCTGACTGCGTATTCTCACTCCATCCAAGCTCTGCTCTGCCTTTATGGCATTGTAAAGGGAAACACACTTGTTCCTTATTACCGGGGCCAGAGAAAGACAGACCTTCAGCAACGCTAAACACCAAAAAAACTACTGGGCAGGGCTCAATAGTCGTCCCCAGTGAAAACAATACCAAACTATAAAACATGAACTACACAGGTGTCTTGACATTAAAACAGCTGCTTTCTAGATTAAACAACAAACATGATTTTCCCCTAAGAACTCCCAAACATGAAAAGCAGTTAGCACTAATTAAATGTGTATTTCATATTCTAATTAAAGGGAAAAAACTCACCCGTAAGCAACTCCTGCTATGGTACACTTCTTAAACTGCATTACATTGCATGTCAGGGTACCAGTTTTGTCAGAAAATATGTATTTAACCTAAAAAGAAGATTAAAATTTCTCATTAATATTTCAGAAGTCTTTTTATGACAGTCTTGTATAGAGAAAAAAAAATTCCTTAAATTATAGTTTTTATGAAGTTTGTTACATTGTAGGGGCACAAGGAATACTATTAAATGAATACCTTAGCAATGAATCATTTCATATACAAATATTAAAGACTATCAACATGTTAGGAAATCCACATTACATAGAAAGAGGGCTTAATATGGTCTGAATATCTACTAAAAAGGACAATTACTACTACTTAACATTTATAGAGTATAAAACATCTATCAACATTTCTCAACAAAACAAGCAATTGTAGAATTCGTGATAGCTTGTGCAATCAGCTTCGTGCAACATCTGAATTGTTAAGAAAAAGGATAAATGCTGTTTGGAAAGTAAGATTTGGAAAATGGCAACGATACAAAAAAAAGGAATCTTTTTTTCAGCTAGCATATGTAAATGGATTATAAATACACACATATGTGTGAATATAGTATGAAGTATAAATCTAAAATTCCTATTGGACTAGACTCACACAACATTATTGATGACTTGAACTTTTTCCTTCCTTCCTTCCTGGTTGAATGCTATGAACAATTCAAAATTCAAATACCATGTTTATAAGTAAAAAACAGCCAAAAGCCAATATTTCACATACTAATCAGACCACACACCATGGGACATCGCTAGGTTTATGTACGTTATCCTGAAAGCAAAATCTGCTTTAAATAGTGTTTTTTTTTTTTTTTGTAGAGACAGAGTCTCACTTTATTGACCTCAGTAGAGTGCCGTGGCGTCACGCAGCTCACAGCAACCTCTAACTCCTGGGCTTAGTGACTCTTGCCTCAGCCTTCCGAGTAGCTGGGACTACAGGCGCCCATCACAACACCCGGCTATTTTTTTGTTGCAGTTCAGCTGGGGCCGGGTTTGAACCTGCCACCCTCGGTATATGGGGCGGTGCCCTACTCACTGAGTCACAGGTGCCGCCCTAAATAGTGTTTTTAAAATTTCACTTGCTAAAAGGAAAAATTGTTAGTCACAAGCTAGCAAATGAGTTTATGCTGATTATTTGAATAGTGGAGAGACAGGAGCGGTCTGTTCATTTGAAGTCGCCACATCTTGCAGATAACACACCGAGTCTGACTTCTAAGTCATCATATATCAATGAGAAGTCGCATCTACCTGGCCAAGTTCCTCGTTCAGATTGGACGTTCGCGCCATAGCAGCAGTGTCTGTGGGTTCATAGTGCATGTCGACATCCTTCAAAAAAAGGAAAAGAATTAAATGAAAGAAATCACTGAATACAACGAGGAGGTTGGGTGACATTTTAAGAGAAAGAAATATAATTAATATCTTCATTCTTTAAAAAGTCACTGTTTAACTGGTGAGCTTTATGTAGTCACTCTTATATTTTTAAATTCTTTATTAAATCATAACTGTGTATATTGTGCATTTATGAGGTACAATGTGCTGATTTGACATACACTGTGGAATGCTTACATCTAACTGATTAACATAACCATCTCCACGCTTACTCATTTGTTGTGATAAGACGTTCATACTCTATTCTTAATAGTATAGAAATGTATCAGTGCATTATGCACGTCAGGTTAGGTTCCCCCAAATACCCTCCCTCCTCCCCACCTCCCCCTCCTCTCCCCTCCTTCTTTCTGGACTATACCATTTCATTTGATTTTTCTGAAAGTACTCAACACAGAATAATGTATTTCACATGTTAGTTAGTCCCTGTCGGGGAATCAGGCAGTCTAGGTTTACTATTTACAATCATTCCACCATTTTCCGTAAATGTATCCTATTGTAAGCATTAAATAAGATAACACACATACAGTACTTCCTACAGTGTCTGACACAATGTAAGTGTTTACTGCTGCGAGCTAGAAATCATCAAATAAATACTGCTCACATAATTAGGTCTTTGAATCTGAAAAAATTATCCAAGAAATTCTATTTGGTGGTATTTTCTGGGTCGAGTTTCTTGCACTGTATATACTTGAAAACAAAACAAAGGCACTTCACAAAAGCAGATAGAAAAGTGGACAGGTTTTATCCACTTTTCTATCTACTTGTGTTTGCTTTGTGTCCAGTAATCATGCAACTTGAATACGTTATCCTACAGAATTAATATTTTCTATTGCAGAAAATTTTATTAACAAGTCAGGACTGCAGTTAATAGATTTTCACACGTCAAATGAAAAGGCCAGAATCTAAACCAAAGCCGATCTCCCCCATGTTTGTGTTCTGAAGTAACCAATATCACTTCTAGAATAGGCTGTTGGGAAGTGCTATATTCCCGAGAGAGATTAATTTAGGGTTATGTGTAGAGAAGAGGTATGATCAGAATGCAGATTAACTTGGAAATAACATGAAAATAAATGGAGGAGATGGAAGCAGTTAGTGGTAGTTAGGAAGAAAAAGGTAAGATAGATGAATGGGCATGACAGCTGAGATAAGACATTTTACAAGGCTATCATTCAGAAACAAGATTAAATATTTTCATAAAAGATGCATTGAGCAGAACAAGATTCAAAGGAAGAGAGTTACTCATCTCATTTAATCAACACTAACCTCATTTTACTAATAAGCAAAAAACAGTTACTAATCTCTTTAAAAACCTGCCTTGTAAGGTTAAAAAACCTCCTTACAAGGCAGGTTTTAAACCAGTTCATCTATCAGGGATAATATAAAATCTCTATATATTCAAAAGGTCTTTGAGAATCATAGGTCTACTGGATTCATCCCAAACTAAAATTATACAATTATCTGAAGCAAATATAATTTTAAAAATCCAACTAAAAAGTAAAGTGATTGACTAGTTATTTGACCCTCATAAGGAGTTACCTTATTCTTGCCATAAAAACCCAACAAGTTTTAATTGTTTTTGTGTATATTTTAATTCACATTCTTCCAGCAACATATCTCTGGCATGCAGTGAGCTATACTCAGTTTAGATTTCTAAATTACACTGATCGTTCCCAATTAATTAAGAGATTGATAGTTTAGGTAGATCATTGGCCACGAGAAAATGATGAGCAGCTGCAAAAGTATCATTGGCTCTATTTTGAAAACTCTTAATATTTTTCATCTTCAGAGACTTTAAAATGACTTAAAAAGAAAGAAATATTGAAGTGAACAGCAACATTTCTCAAAATAAAGGAGACATTAAACTTTCTGGTAGGTTAGGCCTCACAGTTTATTTAATTTACATAGATTCCTTAACTTTAACATCAGAAAATATAAAACTTTAAGAACAATGTATTTTATTAAAAACATTTAGAAAACAGATGTGTCCCACATTTTGCCAATATTAAAGAATATTTAAGAAAAAAATTAAGAAAAATTTATGCACAGCTGAAATTGTTCACAGTGCAAAAAAATAAACTACATACATTAATAAACATGATAGATAAGCCGGTTGTTATCAATAACAAATATAGTACTATCTGCATAGTCTTAATTATTTACAAAGCTCTTCGCTATGTCAAGAGATTCCTTGATCCATGCAACCACTATGAGAGGCAGGTAACGCTTATCTTATCATTCTAGTTTCTCAGAAAATAAGTTTCCAAGAAGGCACGTAACTTAAGTAAGTTTTCACATCTAGTAAATTATCATACAAGAAATACAGTCCAAATATTTTAATTCCAAACTCTTGGTTTCCCTTCCTCAATGACCATTATACATTCCAAAATAGGTTTGTGACACTGGAGACCTATGTCCCCCATGATGTCTGGGCTCTGAACATGAGTGATTCTGAGACGAGGGACTTCGTTATATGTGTAATTACCTTAGGCTCAAGAATGTCATCTTGTCGTCAAAAAGGCAGGTATAATTAAGCCTTTTTGAGCCCTGAGGTATCAAAAGATCCTGTCATAAGAAAGAAGACAAAATGTATGTGCTTAAAGGTGCTGAGGAACAGTCAAAATTTATATTTACCCAATTTATGAAGTAGGCCTGGGTAAATTTCACCACTTCCAATGTAACCAACAAGCTGATAGGAATGAGATTGTTGAAAAGGATGATGAATGTCAAGAAATTCAGTCCAAAATTATTAGCACCACCATCTGTCAAGGGAGGGAGGAAGAATGTCATTTGTAGTTTTATATTTTATTTGCATTGACCAGAAATTTAGCACAGTAAGAATTTTCCATACTACACAGTATATATCCAGATAATTTGAAAGGAACACTCTTATGATATTAATAACAGAACCTAATTCTCAAATACATTTATCCAGATGGAACTGCAGTATTTGTGTTCAATACATTGTTATTCTAGTTACAAGCTGCCTAACAAGTACTAAAAAGTGAAACTAGTGTCAGATACTGCAAATTCACTTCTAAATGGGAAGTTCAGATATTAAGGATAGCACTGAGGGGTTACAAATGTAAAATTTCAACTAGGTAAATAACTTTTATAAGAATTCTTAAAAGCATTTCTAGTTGAAAGCAGGCTCTAAAAGCAAACCCATCAAACAGCAGCAGTAAAACAATACCAACTGTATGAGTACTGTTCAGTCCCATGTGAATTATACTCTTTCTTCTCTGTAATGAAAATAAAACAGCTGTACCAAATATATTGAAAGCTTATGAAGAAGCAAATTGATGGTGGCAGTCACAGTTCTAATGTTGAAATAATAAGTCAATGACTATAAAAATAACTTGGAAGGGCTGCAAAGTTAAATAAAGGTAATAAGAAAACTTCAAAAGCTTAGTTTTTGTTACAAGATCTTTCACACATTTGGAAATTCAGTATTTATTGGCTAAGTACTCATCAAGTAGAAACGTAAACTTGCTTCCTAGAAATATTGGGGCCAGGGATCGAGATTAATATACAATAGTAAAAGGATAAATGGTCCAAAAGGAAATTTTGCTTTTTTTTTTTTTTTTGAGACAGGGCCCTGCTTTGTTGCCCAGGCTAGAGTACTGCTCACAGCAACCTCAAACTCCTGGGCTTAAGACATCCTCCTGCCTTAGTCTCCCCAGTAGCTGGGACAACAGGCACATGCCTGGCTAATTTTTTTTTTTTTTTTTGAGATGTGATCTCACTATGTTGCACAGGCTAGTCTCAAGCTTCTGGCCTCAGGCAATTCTCCCACCTTGGCCTCTGGAAATTATGTAATAGCATTTGTTTGTTTTCTTTCTTTCTTTCTTTTTTTTTTTTTTTTGAGACAGAGTCTCAGTATGTCACCCTGTGTAGAGTGCGGTAGCATCACAGCTCACGGCAAGCTCAAACTCTTGGGCTTAAGCAATTCTCTTGCCTCAGCCTCCCAGTACTTGGAACTACAGGTGTCCGCCACAATGCCCGGCTATTTTTGTTGTTGTTGTTACTGTTGTCATTGTTGTTTAGCAGGCCCTGGCTGGGCTTGAACACACCAGCCCCGTGTGGCTGGTGCCCTAACCACTGAGCTATGGGCACCGAACCTTTAGTAGCGTTTTCTCCAGGATGAGAAGACCATTTAATATAGCACTCACTGCTTTACTGAGCTCAAATGAAAGTACATTCAGCTTGAACATTTCTAAATTATGTAAACTACTTTTTGGTGCATCTATTTATTTGAATATAGATATACACACATAAGTACAAACATACATACATGTGTGTGTTTTATTATATCTTCCACACATCCTCAGTCTACTTTCCTTACCATGTAGTTAGCCATTTGTGCTAAAATTATTTTAAAGGAATAGTTGTCATTTATGTATACCACATTAATGGCTATATTCACTGAATATTTTATACTACTATGGAGCATTGTGTTTTTAAAGATTCGAAAACTACAGACATTCTAAAGTTTTACTTACATTTCCTGGAAATTTCATTGAGAAAGTAAAGATTAAATGCCCAGCTATTGTGGCAACAAGGTCTTCCTTTTAGAAATAATAGGAAATTCCACAAAAGATACCAAGATTTGTTGCCAAGCAAATCCATGTTTTAATAAAGTAAGTAAGTGTGGCAAGCAGTTTATTACTTACAGTGCAAATCAAGATACCAGTCCTTCCCAGAATGCCTTCCATTCCAAATGGCCGCACCCACAGAGCAGACGAGAGACATGGCAATTAGGATACAAAATAAAATCAGAATTTGTACATTTGTAATCCGTTCCACATTTGAGAGCTTTAGTGGGGGACTTGTTGAATTCTGTAAAAAGAAACGAGATGAGTAATAAAAAAATATACATGAACAATTTAGCAACATGTACTTCATGTTTTGATGAGGATGACAAAGTCAGTTACAACACAGTATCCAGACGTGGGTGAATGCTTGAATATTATGCAAAACCCATGACTACTACAATAAGGTATCAATGGTTAACTACCTCTTTGTGTCAAGGTCACTATACTATCAAAGTTTTTTTTTTTTTGTTAAGAAACTAGAACAATAAGGGAAAGAAGAAAAGGAAATAACATTCCTTTGCAGACATAGCTTTTGCATCGTGACAAATAAGATGAATTACTTCTTTACTTAAGCAAATGGGGTAGTCAAGAAGGATTTATTAAGGGTCTGAGCTCAGGAAGAGAGGCAGACAAGGTAGGCTGTGCATACACAACTAGACATCTGGAAATTTCAAAGCATGAAGGTAGCATTTAAAGGATCTGATTTCAAATTTCTGGTGGCACTTAGCAGGTGTTTAACTCAACACGGCAGCAAGTCATGTATTCCTAGCTGTCGAGAACAACAGAGGCAAGTTTTTTCATTTATATCTGATCATTCAAACGGTTACACTAGATCTGTGCTAACCAAGGCATCCACAGAACAGAAAACAAAATGTCATAATCAATATGAAAGGAAGATTTACACAAATTTATCAATGGCTAGGGGTAGACTCGTTCATGACAGTGCTGCTTGCCTCTTGATAACATCTTCACGCCTGCACAATGTTCAAAGGTGTTAGCCCTTAGAGCAGATTTTCATTTAGTATCTTAAAACTGAGTTTTCCACACCCATCTAACTATTGCCGTTGTTGGAGCATAACACAGAGGATCATCCATAGGTGTGTGTAAATATTAGTGCTCTGATGAATCCTCATGGCAAACGAGCCTTACACATAAATGCCATAAAATACGAGCATTTGATTCACAAACTTTTTCCATTAATTAAATGAATTAAATAAAGTTTAAAAGTTGATCATTACATTAAAATAAAATTAAAAGACAAATACTTTAAGGCAGAGCAGTCACTTACATAGACACCTTGTAATAATCACTGCAATAATTAGCAGATGGACCAATACACAAAATGACTCAGAGTTCATGTATCAAGTGATCTTTGGTGAAAATTCCCAGGGCTCCTGTGGAGAGTGAGCTGTTCCTACTGAGGTAATTTCAAGGCCCCACTCACTGAAGTACCAGATTCTGGATGCATGGGGTGGGATCGGGACGGACGATGGTCTGCTATGTTTAGGACTACTGCATTGAGACACATTCACAAAACAAAAGGCCAGAAGGTTTCACAGATAAAAATCCCACCTGCATCAGCTTGGTGTCATGTCCAGTGTAGACAACTATTCCATGAACCCACTGTGTGTTTCTCAGCTGAGCACCTCGCAGAAGAATCTGATCGGCTCCCAGCGGGACGGTGCTAGGACAGATCACACTGACGTTAGAAATGGCATGTTCTAAAACGATGAACAACTCTACTGTCACTATAAAGTTGCACAAGGTTTCATAATTAAAAGATGGAACTCACATTTACTTTGCTTTTTGGACAGCAAGCAACTTTCCCACCAATAAGAATCACTTTCTTAGATAGGACCAACTGTTACTTCTCCTTAACACCAAACCTGCCATTTCCTATAACTTCACCATCTGCTATGGACTAAATTATGCCCCTCCAATATTCATACGTGAGAAGCTCTTATGTGCCAATGTGATGGTATTTGGTGATGGCACCTTCGAGAGATAATTAGCTTTAGAAAAGGCCTTGAACATGGGGCTCTTCTGATAGGGATTAGTGCCTTTATAATAAGAGACACCAGGAGTTTATCCTCCTTTCAGCCCTGTGATGGTAACAGCATAGCTTTCGCCAGCCAGGAGGAGGGCGTTCTCTAGAACCTGACCATGCTGTACCCTGATCTCAGATTTGTAGTCTCCAAAAATAAATTTCTGTTGTTAAAGCCACCTAGTCTATGGTATTTTGTTATGGCAGCCTAAGTAAATTAATGGGCTATCCAAAATGGTGGGTGATGTTTTGGAATTGAGAGCTAATTCTCAAACCTATTCCTGCTTTTCCTAAATTAATAAGTCAATTTAGGTTCCTGAAATATTTGGAAGTGGTGGGGTTAAAGGATTTGTCCCCTCCACCAACACATAACAGACACACACACTCTTCCTTTAAATTAGAAATAGCTTTGTACATAATAAAAGTTCCAAAAAAGTGCACAAGGTAAGATAACTATACACATTTCACCGTATATTTGCTTGCCATCCTTGTCCCCCAGAGAAAAGTCCCTATACTTAAAACCTCTATGATAATCATTTAGAGTATCTGAAGATAAGTTCTCCAAAAATTGTGAATAAATTTCCACTGAACAGCAAGCCTTTGGAATTATTCATTCCCTACAATTTAAAACACATTTTCAAAAAGTAAGGTACAAGTTAGGTCTCTTGTGGGTTTTTCATAAGGCTTTGCACTTTGGTAGGTTGTTATGGAATAAAAAACACAGGAATATAGGAAGGAACAAACTATCACAGACATATTGGAGTTTTCGATGGAAATGTAATATATGAAATTTAATAGTCAAGGATTCCTAAGTCTTGATTTTAGTAAGTAAAAAAGCATCTCCCAAAAGAAAAGTCAAATATAAAGAAAGACACATTTAAAAACCTTCTGGAAAAAGAAGAAATGATTCTATAAGAAAAGTCTACAGAGAACACAGGACTTCTTTGTAAGTGGAGGAAAAGTGAGACCAAGGTCTTCATATCTGGAGAGGTCCTATGGTCCAACCGACTTTAAAGGCCAGGAGTTCCCTGGGACTTGAACCTTCTTTGAAGAACTAGTCAAATCTCACCAGCTCAGGTAAAATGAATCCTGAAGGTGGGTAATAACATCATCTGAATGAATTGTTAGGGAAATAGTATATTCCCGAAAATGTAACTCCCATTCTTAGTGTATAGCAGTATGCCTTTGGAATCCCTCTGGAAGGGAACTACCCTGGTGTAAGTCTCAGGATCTAGGGTGCACTTCAGAGCTTGGGACCTTGGGTCTAAATCGGATTTCCAAGATGTCCTTGGGAAGCTGCTGAACTGTACACGTAGCAACTGCTCCTCCCCTCTCCACCAGAGTCAAACACAGCAACTAGGTACAAATTCTTCAGAAGCAAAAGATACTGTTGTTTAATTACAAGGACTCCAGAAGAGATCGTTATTGTTTGTTTCATCACAGCTGGGACCGAGGGCTTCTAGCATCAGACTATGACCCTCATCCTGACGTATCAAAGTTACTCTCTCCAGAGGGTCTCCAAGAGCTCTGGGTACTCTAAAAGCCAAATGTGCTATAAATACAGAGGTCTTAAAAATTTGCTTCTGCCTTTCCTATAAAATAAAGCACATTTTACAAATTTGATCTACACCCTAAATGTTGGCACCATCAAAGCTTCTTCTTTACAACATAGATTTGCCTGGCATCCATTTGATGGAAAATTGGTAAGAAATGGAATCTGGCCAGTTAGGAATGTCAGACTAGAGAAACGCTACTTGGATTAATGGCCAAATCTATCATTAGTCTATAACCATATGTTCATGGAAAGATCACTTCAAACTTTAGAACAACATATAATTACTTCAAAGGTTACAAAAAGCAAGCTTTTGGGGATCTAAATGAGGAAGACAGTTTGGGGTATATTCCAAATGTCCTTTAGAATTCAAACTCTGATAATGCAATCACAAAAGAATGAAAGCACCAATGACATTCTCTTGGGCTGGTGGGTTGAAATAGTGCATTTAGCTGACAGTTAACTGTCTGCCACAAATGTCTGAAAGATAAGGTATAATGTAAAATAGAGCATGCAGGGAAAGAAGGGGGGGATGAGGAAAAGAAGGAGAAAAGGAGGAGGAAAGACTCTGCCCTCTTGCCAGGTTCTGCCCCACTTCTTTGCTCCCCTTTGCAACAAACTCTTTGAAAAATAAGTCTACACTTGGTATTTTCAACCCCTTCTATTTTCTCAAACTCTGATCAGGTGCCACCTGCTCTAATCGGGCTCAACGATCTCTATTTGATAAATTCAACTGTTAGGTCTTGGCCTCACAGTGTTTGACTGTCAGTAACATCTGACTCAACTTAGTCATTCCCTCTCTGCCTCGGCACGATCTCTCCACTCTCTTGGTTTCTATCTCATGGGCTCAGCCTCTTTTGCTAGTTCCCCCTCTTTTCTCAACATCTTAATGTTGGAAAGTTTTAAGACAGCCCTTGGACATTTTCATTTTTCTATCTATGTCCCTTTATTCTCAGTGATTGCTTCCAGTTCTCTGGCTTCAGATATCTGTGCCAACTACGCCTAAACATATCTCATGAACCCAGACTTCTATCTCCAACTTCTGATGTATATTCACTGCCTTTAAAATACAGAACTGAACTGCTTCCCTCCTCAAAACTCTCCCACAGATTCCCTTTCCACTTAAAATAACATCCCCAGGATGGCTTACAGAGCTTTATATGGTGTGGTCCACTATGACCTCTTGGTCCTTCTTCTGTTCCCCTCTTGCCTCCCTGATCATACCACTCCCACCACACTGGCCTCTCTAACATCCCATAGTGATCCAGAAATGTTCCCATCTGAAGAACAGGTAATAATTTTCACTGACAATCCCTTCTGGCTGGAGTCCTCTCCCCTCTATATATTCTTTTTTTTTTTGAGACAGAGTCTTACTCTGTTGCCTTGGGTAGGATATCCTGGCATCATAGCTCATAGCACCCTCAAACTCTTGGGCTCAAGAGATCCTCTTGCCTCTACCTCCCAAGTAGCTGGGACTATAGGTACCTGCCACAACACCTGGCTAGTTTTTCTATTTTTAGTAGAGACAGGGTCTTGCTTTTGCTCAGGTTGGTCTCAAACTTGTGAGCTCAAGCAATCTACATAGCTCGGCCCCCCAGAATGCTAGGATTACAGGTGTGAGCCACTGTGCCTGGTCCCTCCCTAAAGGCTCAGTTCCTCACTTTCTACTCATTGGTGCTCAAGCGCGACCTTTTCAATGAGGCTGACTGCAACTACGCTAACTAGAAATGCTTCCCTTCCAAGGACTCCCAATCTCCCTTGCCCTGTGCTACTTTCTCCAAAGCATTTATCACTTTCTAACACAGTATAAAATTTTCTTATCATTTTTTTCTGTTTGTCCTTCTCTTACTGCAAGAAAGTTAGCTCACAGGTGCTAGAGTCTGAAGATCTGTGTCCTTCCAAAATCCATATGTTGAAACCTAATCCCCAGCGTGGTGGCAGCAGGAGGTGGGGCCCTTGGGAGGTGATTAGGTCATGAAGGTTCCACTTTTAAGAACAGAATTCACGCCCTTGTGAAAGAGGCCTCAGGGCCTCTGCCACGTGAAGACACAAGACAGGTGCCATCTGAGAAGATAAAACCCTCACCAGACACAAAATCTGCTACTACCTTGATCTTGAACTTCCTGGCCTCCAGAACTGTGAGCAACAAATTTTTTGTTATTCATATATTACCCAGCTTTAGATATTTTGTTAGAGTGGCCTGAATGGACCAAGACTTAGGGGCAGACATGGTTCTCTGCTTAGCTCACTGTGGTCTCCTTAATATCTGCCCTGGCTTACTAGGGAATGAGGGAAGAAGTAGGAAAAAGGAAAGAAGAGCAGAAACAAGGTTAAAAACAAAAGACGACTATAGTTGATAACATGACCTAGAAAAGAGCTCATGGAATTACCCAGAGCAGGAGACAAGAAATGACCCAGTGCAGTGAACCCTTGGGAGTTGAGTCAGAATTCCCCGAGTCATCGAGAGATCACAGGAATGGACCCAGGCCTTGAACATTGGAGTTAAGCATATAGGGTCAAAGAATAATCTATAAGTTATTAACCCACTAAACAATATGCCAGGAATTTGGAATTTCCCAGAAAACATCCAACTGCCAGATTGGCAGAAACCCTGGGGAAATTTTCAGCGATACCACCTGAATAGGGTGAAGATCCAGTGTTTTCACAAAGGGACTTGGGATGCGGGTTTTCGGGATTCAAACTCAGTGCACAAGAAAACAATATGTATCCAGACTTGGAAGACACTCAGCAAACACAAAGACACAGTGGATTCTGTGTACCTATGAAGACTGATTTTACATACCCATGTCCATCAAGTCTTATGTTCCCAACAAAATCGTAGAGATGTCTGTTGGGACTTTCACACTCAATTCTGCCAGAAATCCTCATCAGACTGTCAATGTCTTTGATATCTGAGGTTGCTGGTAAGCCCTGTTGGAAATTTTTAAGTAAGCAAAGAGTATATCAAATAAGTTGTCTTGGGGGAAGAGGAGGAATTCAGCCAGGTCTTAAGATCTAAGGGATCTCATTATTTTGTAAGCAATTCTCCCCTCACTCCATTATACAATTCTCTCTCTGCCAAATCATAATTAAAGGATACCTTCCTCCCTGACTTGAACCTAGGTTTTTAGTATAAAAGTGGGGCAAGTTTCACAGAAGTTCCAAAATATATCTAACAGACTATAAGCTAGTCTGCAGATATATTTCAAAGCAAGTCCCCAAAGAACCATTTGCTTCCAAAAATAAGATTAATATTTAGCACTATACAGGCTGAGTTTGTCTTCTGTATCTTAAGAAAAAGAGATAAAAAATGGATGAAATCTATGTCCAAGGAAAGTAATTTTGTTAGTTTCTTTATTCTAATTCCCCTGAGAAGGGAACCTCCAAAATACTTCTTCCCTCTGGCCAATGAGAAATGTCTGACATTGAGCATGACCCCTCATCTTTTTGCATTCTGTGTCCAGGCTGTCTGTGATGACCTAGTTCTACCAAATCCCAACCTTCCCAATTTTCATCATTCACCAAGGACCTAAGGACATACATTTTAAAAGTTCCTTTTAAAACTTCAAAAAATTTGCAGTTATTTTCTGCTAGGGATGGCATGAAAAATAAATATAGAAATATAAATTATTCTTCCAAGATGAACAACAGTTTTAGACAAGCAATAGAAATTATGGCTTTTTAAAATATGGTAAAATGAAATAATTATTTGGGCCAGGTGAGCAGAGAAAAATAAATAAGCTAACACACATGAAATCACTTAGGACAACTACTATTATCTGAGTGTTTGCTATTACATAAAATAATTTAAAATATCACAAATAGAATCTATACAATGGGTCATGTTTCATCAGGCAAGTAAATCCAAGCCTTCTATAATAATTAACAACACGGGTTTATAAAACATGTATCTCCTTAGTGGTGCAATGAGAAAATATTTGCAATTAGAAGACTTCAACTTGAGATGGTAACTCTAAGAAAGAAGCTCTTAAGTCCATATAATAAAACAGCAGTGATTATGTAAACATGTACTGGCTCTTACCTGTCTAATTTTCAAGTTTGTTTCACCATCTAAGTTGGACGTTTCAATGTAGCACATGGCCTGGGGCTCACTGTTGTTCAGAGTGGAGAAGCACACAGATTTAGTTGGGGAAGGAAAGCACAGTAATAACACCTTAAGTAAATGTTCAGACTGTCTGAAGCCTTTCCTTCTAGACAAGGTGGTAGTGCCCTAGCTTCTGGTGATTTTCATTCTAACACAAGATGCTATGAGCAGAACCCATGCGTGACAGCTCAGGGATCAGCTTTGCAGCCAGAAGAACCCAAAAGGAATTTCTTGACAACAATCAGTCATGGTCTTCAAGGTAATGCAAATGATTTGTCACATTTTATTTAAATTGTTCATCCTTATGGACACAACACAGGCTGCATCTGAAATGTAAAGCAGTTTTGTGTCCCCATTTATCTTTAGCTCCAACACATCAACGGAAATTTCATGCTCGTGGCTCACATGTAAATTGGGTAAGAAAAGTGGTTGATTAGAAAATTCCAGATTGTCACTTCTACACACTTGATCTACTCCCTTTTTTAGCTATGATGAATAGGATTATACGAACCATAATATTGAAATGTTAAGGTTACTTTTTAAAACTATATGAACACATTCACCTTGCCCCCGGCAGAAGGAACTGTATCCATTCGTTTCCTGGCCAAGGAACCCACACACCTATATATACCCTAAGGCTAAAGGCCTAAAGGAGGACACGGGGAAAGACCAGGAGAGGAACAAAGAGAGCATCTCTCTCCCCACTTGAATTCTCTCCCTCTACCAGGAGCTTTAGTGTTTTCTGTATTCTTTTCTGTAAATCAATTATGTTTTACCACTGAGGGGTGGGGGTGGGGGAAATAATGTAATGAAGAACAATAAAATACATGTATTTAAAAAAAAAAAAAAAAAAGAGGATACTAAGGTCCAGTAGGGTAAATGACTTAAAATTCCATAGTGACTTAAATAATTTAAATGGAATTCTAAAAATACAAACCTAAAGTGATCAATTATGTATTAAAATATTTATATGATAAAAAAAAAAAAGATGATCACTAACATATTGGATCTGGGTATATAAAACTCTCAAGACACTAATGCTGCTCATTAAATGTTCCCAGTTTGCTTTATTGTAATTGATTTCATGACAGCATTTTCTCCTTGCACGTGCTTGGGTCCCTTAGCGTGTTGCTCACATGCTGTGCACTCAGTACCCAGTTACTGCCCAAAGTACCAGGGAGGCGTGCAAGAGATGGGCTCTTCCTTCCAGACGTTCTTCAGCCTCTGGGCCCACGCAGCCACCATCCCCTTTCTTCCTTCTTCTGATGCAAATTCAGGACC
>CAUYRH010020191.1:0-34561 GCA_963574655.1 Perodicticus potto | reverse complement strand
AAGGACCACTTCTATTTTGTTCACCAACATGTTCTTGACATCTGATAGGCAGTGCTTGACAAAAAGTATATAATAAAGGAGCTGAATTAATTTAGTCCACAAATATGTCAGGGAAGACTGTACCAAATGCCACCCAAGGCCCAGGGATAAAGCAGCAAATGAAACAAAGGCCCTGTCCTCATGAAGCCTAAGTTCTTGTGGGGAAAAAAACAACAGAAATAAACTAATAATTAAATGTACATATACTTAAATTTAATAAATGAATACATTCTTAAAAATTTTGATCCTATTTTCCAAGTTGCGTTTTCATTATTCTGTCACTGCATTAGAGGTACTATGGAAATAGAATACTCTGCCCTCAAATAGCATAAACATAATTTTTAAAATACAACACTATAGAGACTTGGCATTTATAATCAGGAAACCAAATATTCCAATTAAAGTTTGACTGATGAACACAAGCCTATGAGTGTTTCTGGAAGCTTATTCACATTTATATTAGTCGTGCAGTCGGGACTTTAAAGGCACACTACCAAAAGAGTTCATTTTCTTTTTAAATTATAGTAAAGTCACTTTTATAACTGTTTATGTTGAAGTTTTCCTTTCATTAAAAAATATCATTCCAACAATTAAAATATTTATCAAATCCATGCCAAACTAGGAACCATGCGTCCTACTGCATAACTATAATGAAGAACAAGAGGACTATATTGCCATCAGTATTGACTGATTAATTAATTTAAAGACATATAATACTGAGCATATCTAAGACCTGAGGACACAGGCCCTTCCTACTAGCAACTTATAAACTATTGTCAAACGATTGTCTAATGATTGTATTCCCCATAAAATATGAGTTCTTCCCTTGAAGCAGATATTTATCACAATATAGTTTAACAAACACTATTAGTAGCCAAAAATTAATCAAGATTCCTCAGTAGATTTTCTTTTTTTTTTTTATTAAATCATAGCTTGTACTGTTGTGCCCAGAGTCATGTACAATAATGCAATCTCAGTAGATTTTCTTAATGAGACTTTATTTCATGTCTCCTTTGTCCTAATGCATCCTGTTTTTTGTTCAGCTATATAGTTATTTTGTTTAAATGTATTCCTAAGAGTTTATGATAATTTTCTTTTATTTCATCAAGTTGTAATAACTATGGGATTTCATCAAATCCCATACATTTAAAGAAACCCAAAGGCAAAACTTAGAAAATAAATATTCCTTTTGTAATGTAAATAATTAGCCCTTTATATTTATCTGTTTTGTATGTTTTGGGGGGAGGGACATTAAATTTTCTTGATTTCGAGCCATCTTTACATTCTTTCTTTGTTTATTCCTCTTAGTTTGGTTTTAAAGTATTAGTTACCTCAACTGAAGTTTAAAAACTTGAAGGAAAGACAATTTCCTCTAGTTTCTGTGCTTTTCTAACCCCCTCTCATTCTCATGCTCACTGTCCCAAGTCCTACTATGGTGTTTCAAATAATTGGTTCTCAAAAATTCTGAACTCTCACCTGATTACCTGAATTCTCTCTTCCATTTCTGAGTCTTACAGTACGATAACCCAGAGATCTTATTTATCCAGACATACTCAACTTCTAATCAGTCAACCTAATGCCCAAGTCTGCTGTGTGTTTTATGGAAAGGGATTTTTAGGCTCCTGGATTCATTTTTGCTCTGAAGAGAAGGCATTTTTAAGTTATTGTCTGAAAAAAACGTGAGCCCATCTATGTACTCTTGAAGTTTACTCTAACCGCTTCCATGATTCCAGTAGAATTAGTGTTTCAGATCAAAAGCATCACCTTGACCCTTTTAGTAGTCAAGGGGCTTCCCAAAGAGGGAATACTTAACCTTAGGTGGTCACTAAGAACCTAAGGCCACTCTTCCAGGAAGGATTGTGGAATGGGTGGGTGCAAGTCAGGTTCATTTTGGGAAAGACCATCAGAATGGCTAGAGTCAAGGAAGAATCAAGCATCAGAGCAGATTTCAGTGCTACTATTATCTTTTGTAGCTGGAGGGCTTCAGACAAGTAACTTGCTCCAGATGGGCCTCAATTTCCTTTCCTGCAAAATGAATTGAACCTAATAATCTCTAAGGACCTCTCTAACTTCTCCACTCTGTGCATTTATGACTGACAATACAGTTTTTTAAGTTTTCAGAATATTTTTGGTTCCTGACATGGCAAACTTTACAATCTGCTTTGCAGATTTCAGAAATACAGGTGCATCTGTGTACATTTCTTTAAATTTACTAATTGAGCTTCCCACTTTCAAATTTCCTAATGAGGAAACACACACACACCGTGTCTTTACATTTTGCTGATCTAAATACTTATTGAAGTTAGTATATAAAACATAGGCTAGTGATTGCATACTTTTGCATTTAACAATTTACATTTGAACTCTCACTTAAATGGTCTTCAGTAAGACACCTTGAGTTTATCAGTAATCATTAGCACAGTTGAATATTGGCTCTGGTAATTAAGCTTCAGGTGCTGTTGCTATCAATATAAAGTAATTCTCACATTCCCTATTATTCAAAGTATGGCCCAGAGCTAACCAGCATCCGTGTCCCCCATGAACTGGTCAGAAATGTAGAATGCCTCCCTAACTACAAAATCAAAATCTGCATTTTAACACGGTGCTCAGGGAATTTATACACACCCTAAAGTTCTAGAAATGCTGCTACACATTACAGTGCCTCCTTTACAGCTTTAACATAGATGGGTTTTGTTTTTCCTTTAAGGAAATGACTAAATGAGTGAACTGTAATTTAGCAAAGTGAATTGCTATAATTCAGTGTCACTGGACCTAGAGTGATAGAAGTTTCCAGTTGATAGTTTCTCCTATTTTTCTTGTTAATAGAGACATAAGTCTACTCTTAAACCATGTATAAATGGCAGAGGGCCAGGGAACCAGATGAAAACGTTTATGCTGTTCAAGACCCACTAGCAAAAACTACATATATCCTGGAAAATCAATGGAAAGAATATTAAAATATTAGCCACTTTATATAGGATTAGATAATAATCAATATGTTATTTTTGTTTCACTTTATAGCTGGTGATTAAAATTCCACAATACATTACATCATACAAAAAAATATCGCAAAGAGCAAAAAAAAATACTTTTTATCTACGTGGTAAAAAATCTAAAATAAGTAAATAATAAAATAAATTGAGGCTATAAATGTCAAGGGCAAATTCAAATAAAAAGAGACCAGGATTCTAGTTACAGCTCTGAGACCAACATGGTGATTTCTTTTTGTTTTTTTCAACCAGTTTCTTCATTTAGAAATGAGAGAATGATTTTGATTTTACACCTCCGCTCTAAATTCTTCAATCTAGTATGTCTGAAATCACTGCTTGTTTTGTCATCTCATCTACTGAAATTCAATCTGAAATCTCAGAAATGGCATAAATAAGTCATTCTGGGATTTCTGCTATTTCACTTGCCAAGAACAGGAGCACATGGTCCAGTGGGAACCTTGTAGTGCTAATGTCAAGAAATTCTCCCGGACAGAGTCTTACATCAGGCAAGGGGACAAATGGGGATGGCAGAACACATTTTAATTCAGGAAAGATTATCTTAGTTTTCTTACATTCTGAATCACCAAATCAAATTGTGTAGATCTGTCCCCCTTGGGAACTACCTAATTTGCTCACGTGGTGTCCATGAGTCCCGAGGACCGGGCTGGGAGGGGCAGAGTGTCCCCTGTTCATAGCCTCCCTATGTAGACAGAGGACTGCGGAAAGATAGTTACACCCGAGAAGTTACCTAGTTACCTGGCACTAAAAAATAAACTGACAGGCCTTTCAGGGAGCTAATTATTGAGGCTGCTATTTGGTTCACTGACAGAATTGCTTGTTTGTGGGAAGAAACATATTTGTGCATTGCTTTTTCCATTACTGCTGTTTCTATCATCATAAATAAGAATCAATAGGCCATTTCGTGTAGCATATGCTCACCACCATTTAGTATCTGAGTGTCAGCTGTATGCAGGCTAAGCAGCAGTGCCCCAGACTCCTGACTGAGGATTAAAACCCAAAAGACAAGGAAAGCAGTTCAAATTTAATAAGGTAGTGTGTATGTTTTTGTGAGCTCTTTGAGGACTTGCAGCACACCGCCCGACACGGTGAGCTACTCGAAATGAATAAACGGGTGAATGAACGATGAATGAATAAATGAAAGAATACAGCAAAGGAAGGTTTTAAGATAATTTAGCACAATGATTGGATTTGTTGGGGGGGTCAAGAGGTCTGTTTTGATAAGGACAGGGATACTTACAATTCATGATGGAGAGATGAAGGCAAAGACACAGTGTAAGAGAGGTTCCCTGCAATATTCACTATCAGGTCCTCACTATAGAAGACAAGAAATCAGAAAGACTCATTTAAAGAGTTAAACAAAACCTCTGAAGAAAAACTCTCCACTGCCGATTAGAATCTGGTTGGGCAAAACAATGTCAAGCTAAGGAACTGATAAAAGATAAGAAAAGGGGAAAATGAGGTGATGGATCAGTGGAAGAGGAATTGAGACAGAGGCTAGAGTGGAGAAAGAGGTGTATAAAAACTGTGTAAAGATGAGGCGAGGAGGAAGATGCAGTTTGGGGTTTTATAGAGTGGAAAGACATTAAGGCTGAGAGTACACAGGGGGAGGCAGGAGCAGAGGGGGAGGTCAGATAAATATCCAGAAAATAACACCCATCATCACTGATAACAAGCACAAAAGTCCTTTTTTCTCCGTGAGAAAGACAAAGAGAATTTTAAGTAGGATTAAGTAGTAGTAGCTTTCAGAACTCAGCAGCTCTCAGAAGTGATAACAATGACATAAATAGCTAAGTGGATGGTAGGAATTACCTCACTTGGAATGTGGCCAGCAAATCAAAAGTTAGCAGTAATATCACATCTTTTTGAAAGCTTTCCTGACATTCGAAGGAGGAAAATTATCGCAGAAAATTGTTTAAACTGAGTAAATTTTAGGAAGAAGATGCCCCTCACTGCTTGAAGACTTTCTTTCTCCCCAAAATTGATTATACTGAAGCCCTACGCTGCAGGGAAGCACTCTCTTATCCATGTAAATACAATGTCAATATTGTCCCCAATGGAGGCAAATAATTACGTTCATAGATTATCATCACCTAAGGTAAAATTTCACTCAACACAATAAACCAATAAATGATGCTCTAAATGCCCAAAAAGGGCCTTGTAGGTATCCTTTCAGAGGCTTCCTAAACTTTGACTTGTAGGTAGTTAAAATGTGAAGTATTTAAGGCCAAATTTTAAAAGGGAATTTTCAAAACAACTCTACCCACAAATATTCTGCAGGTTTTTCCTCCTAAGTTTATCTGACCACCAACCGGCTAGCTTATCTTCCCTCCCCCCTAAAACAGAGATGAAAACGTGGTGGAATAGTAATTTGGAACACAAATGTCTTTTCTCACCATCTGGAAACTTTCATATATTACTGTTTAAAAAAAATTAAGTTAGAACATTTCATTATTTGTTTGTTTTCTACCCAGAGACAAGTTATTTTGGTATCACCCACAATGGGATTTGCATGAAAATCTGTTTACTGACCCAGTTCTCAGAGGGTGCATTTGCCCTAGCACTCGGAGTAAACACCATTTTCATTGCACTAGAAATATCTCAAATTGGACAAAATGTTACACTTTTAGCAACACTCAGGAAATGAAAGGACTCTGAATAAGACGTGCTACCAAATCTGGATTCTAAACTGGATTCCAGTTCAGTATTTATGCCTGAAATTAGCATATTCCATCTACAGATGCTAAAGGGACAACTATATACCTCAACTTACTTGGAAAACATGAGTTTAGAGTAACGGGTTATTCTGAACACAGTCTATTAAAAAGTTATTTCACAGCCAATTTCCTACCAGTTTTAAATATGTGTGTCTATACACATATAAAAGTGCTTCCATTTCATTAACTGGCAGATTTTTACTAATACAGTCTAAACAACAGGATATGAATTTGTAGAAGAAAAAATAGTAACATTCAGAACTCAGAGATAAGTTCAGTATAAAATATATCTCAGTGAAAAACACATAAGTTACTCTGCATAGAAAGTCTCTTCTCTAGTCCTTCTGTAAACTGGCCCCTGTCTATTTCCTACTATCCCTTGAGATATTTCCTCCTCTATACTAAGCTGCACTTTCCACTGTTTCCCACACATCCCTATGCCACATCCTACCATAGGCCTTTTTTGTAACCCACCATTTTCCTCATTTTAGAAGTTATTTCCCAAATCCCTCTTGTTATAGAACTTTCACCTCCTCCACCAAGCTTTGGGTTTTACAACATGAATGTACAGTCATGTATTTGCTGAACTTCCTCAATTTCCATACCCAAATTTAGCATTTCATCACAGTTCTTTTCCCTCTGATTGTGTGTGTTTATCTTTTTCCCCCCAACTAAACCACATTATTTAAAGGCAACACTGCTCTCTCAATGCCTCACCTTAAAAGTTGCCACCAAGATCTTACTTCACATTGAATCTTTCTCTAATTCTTCCTTCTTGTTTATCTAAAAACATGGTATGCAGGCCCTGTCCTAAATAAATCTCCTCCCTTGATTCTTACTCAAGCTCTCTCACCGTATCTACTTTCTTTCTTTGCCAAACTTCTTGAAACAGCATCCTTTCCTCTACTTCCTCCATTCTGTCCTCTCCCAGCCCCTCACAATTCAGTCTCTCTAGCGCACCACTTACCCTCAGCCGCACCTCTCTGCAGCATGGGAACCACAGGGCCCGTCTTCTCTCTTGGAGACTGAGACTGCTGGAGTCCCAGTTCATCTTCTTCCCCCAAACCCATTATTCTCAGGGTCCTTTCTTGTCTCCTCCCCTTGACTCCTTAGTCACCACACCTCATCTTTTCTCAGTCTCTTCTGGCAATTAATTGTATCTCCACCTTCATCTTTAACTTCCAAGTCTCCATGACTCCCTCGTTTGAATTTTTTAGTGAACTTTCCTTGCGGTCCCAGATTTTGTGCTGCCACCTCCTGGACAGTTCCATGGGGGCTATTTCTGAACCAAATTAAAGTTAGTCCCCAAACATCTACCATTCATTCTGCCTTTTTTCCCTCTCATCATTTAATAGCATTTTCCCTCCCTCATTTAATAGCATCACCATTGTCCTTAACCTCCCTGATGGAAATCTGAGATGCAGACCCCTCCATCACTTACACCCCCATCCTGGTGTTAACCACTCAGAGTGCAGTATGAATATTACCAGGCCCGAGTTCCATCCCTAACTCCTCCTTGTTTAGGCCACGGCCCAGGATGAGTCCTGTGACCTGCCTCTGTTTTCTCCCCAGAACCCTAATCCTTTTCACACGTCTACTCAGAGAATCTTCTTGAACAGGTATGTGAGCAATTCTCTGAATGAAAAACCTAAAGTCAGTCTGTCTCACAGGTAGGATACAGCCCAGATTCCTCAACTCTGGAACTTCTAGAAAAGACTTCAAGATCACGCATGGCCTGGCTCCAGCATATTTATTACCTTAGCCCATCTGCCATCGGTCTCCCTCTCTCGATGCTCACTCTCATACCAGCCTCCCTGAACAAAAGAAGTCCACCTGGCCCTAGAGCCTGGAAGGAATGGCCGTTGTAGCTTCACACAACTGACAGTTTCTTATGTTCCAGGTCTTGTCTCAAATGTCACCTCCTCAGGAAAGTATACTGAAGACTACACAATTAGATTCTCTTCCAAGACCACCTGGTCACTCCTTCACGTTCACTCTGTTGCATTTCTCCTAAGCATATCCCAGCATCTGGACATATCTGTTGATTTATGGGTTTATTTATGTAGTGTCTCTCTCTTCACACTCAAATGTAATCCCAGAGACCAGGAATCCTGTCTCTCTTCACTTACATGGCCCCTGGAATGGTGGCTGGCACACAGGAAGCCTGAAGGGAGACTCCTCCTGAGAGGGACACCCATTTTCACATCCTCATCCTTTCTCTGTTCATATGTCCACCCTAGCATTTAGAGTATTCCATCCTTTATTTGAATAGCTATTTCAAAAAAAAAAATACAGAAAAGGAGGACATAGCTAAATATGAAGGGGAGGGGCACTCAAGGAAGGAGTGAATCATTTATACCACAATGTCCAAGTATGTCATTTTAGTATAGAAGATTTATGCATCTTTGTTAAAATTAGCCCTAATGCTTTATGCTTTTTATCCCACTACTAAAAGTAATCTTAAATTCCATTTTCTATGTGTTAATTTCTAATATATAGTATACTAAAATGGATGTTTATAGTGACCTCTTATCTGTTTACCTTGCTAAATTTACTATTTAGTTCTAAGCAATTTTTAAAATTTTATATTGTTTCGTCCCTTGTAAACAACCATCTTATCTGCAGAAAAATAAAGATTTATTCATATACGTGACAATTCACATTCAAAATCATTATTATTTTTAACCACAAGCTATGGAAAGTAAAGCATAAAAAAATTATAGATGTTCCAGGACAGCTGCTCTGCAGAATATAGAAAATAACAGCATTATAGGTGACAGGGATTGAAATAGATGAAAAATACTATCTTACAGCAACTTATTATGGTACCGTATTTTGAACTTCCAGACAGCAACACCATGTGTTATTTGTCTATATCCATCAAACCTACTAAAGTGCTTTTTTCCAAAGCAGACATTCAGCAAGTGATTTTAAAATAGAATTGAAGTACTCCAGTGCTGCACACATGGTTTATGTTCAACAAATACTAGTTGATCCGCTGTAAGAACTAATGAACAAAACTACATTTGTTGAATGATCAGTGAATGCTCAGCCCTAGTGAGTGAGAAACTATAACAAGAGATACAAGAAAGTAAAAGATATGCTCATTGTTATCCACATAGGAAAATGTCACTTATCAGGTTACACGAAAATATACACCAGGAAATTTAAGTGGTTACCTGTGCATTTCTTTATATGACTGTTTCTTTTTCCATGTGATCCTAACTTGCATCCAAAATTCTCTTCCCAAAATTCTGCAAACCACACATTTCTTCGATTATTGGCAAGAGTCCGGCTTCTAAAATATCGATCAAATCCTATTGAAAAAAATAAAGGTATAATTTTAATATTCTTTCAAAATCAAAACCAAATACTATCAAAACATCTGAATGGATGTTGGGATCTTTGTATAAAAATAAATATATAAATTAATAACAAATTAGGGAGATACAGAGACACAGAAATAAGGCTTCTCTTATAAAAGCCAAGGAGGGTGAGTGGACAATAATATTTCCCCCAGTCCTCAACCGGACCATTCAGGCGCTTAGCTGTAGGAATGAGTAGAACAGGAAAACCTAGTCAGTGTCATCCTTATAACCTCTCCTGTACTTGACATCTCCCAGGGGCAGAAACAGTGACCTCATGCTGAATCCTGAATATATAGGACACAATTCAGATTTTTTAAATTCTTTTCTCTCTCTCCTGGAATGGATCAATGTTCCAGACTTAATTATGTTTCCATCAACCTCAAAATTTATCTCTCCTATATGTTCCATTTTTGTCTAATTCAATAAAGCAATCATTGCTAATGCAATTGGACAGAGTCATGGGTAATAAGGTTAAAGTGTCAGTTTGCTCAGGTAACCGCCCCATTGAAGAGAGACCACCTGGAAATAATGCCTTACTCCAAAGGATAATGTTAAAGGCAGAAATTACAGTCACTGTCAAGAATATTAGAAAAGATAATTTTGAAGGTAGACTGCCTTACAGAAATGCTCCAAATCTTTTCTGAGGCATTTATTTATCTATAAGGTCAGCCCAGCATTATGTATTCACTTTCAACAACAACAACAAAAAAGTATTCCCCCCTTAACAATGCTATAACCACCATATGTGCCTATGGAAATAGGCAAACTCAAAATGCAATTACAAAAATTGTGGACATTACTAAGACTAACTATGGTTCTCTTTTTTACAATAAAAATTGAATAGGCTCGGTGCCCATAGCTCAGTGGTAAGGAAGCTGGCCACATACTGGGGCTGGTGGGTTCGAACTCTGCCTGGGTTTGCTAAATAATGACAACTACAACAAAAAAATAGCCAGGAATTGTGGTGGGCATCTGTAGTCCCAACTACTGGGGAGGCTGAGGCAAGAGAATTGCTTAAGCCCAAGAGTTTGAGGTTGCTGTGAGCTGTGATGCCACAGCACGGTACCAAGGATGACACAGTGAGACTCGGTCTCACAAAAAATAATAAATAAATAAATAAAAATTGAATGAGTATTTTTTCTTCTATATACACACACATATATAGACAGACAGACAGACAGATATACATGCATACATGTATAAAATATGCTTGAATACATACTGATCATGAAGATGCTAAAATCATAGCTAAAAATTCTATCCAGAGCCATCAATGATGGGTGCATTTCATCATATTCCAAAACTCTAGTTTACCTCTGAGTTTTGATTCAACTGGAATGAGAGGATACTCTATGGTGTATCCTTACCATCAATTGATGCTCTTTTGGGCAAAATTGTCACGGCCCCTTCTGCAATCTCCTCCTGCTGATAGACAGGTGCTATTTTGGATCCCCAGCTATCTGAGCCAATCCAGAGAAAATGTCCACTTTGGTTTAATTTTTTTGCTGCTTCCAATATCCTCCTATAGGAATAAAAAGAAATAAAGCTTTTCATATTTATCAAGAAATGCCACAATTATGAATGTTATAAGACTGGCTTTATAAAGTGATTATAATATATACACTCAGCAGATCACTGTTGAACAATGAGACAATCATTCCAGCTGTCTGAGACTTATCGTCTCCTAAAGGAAATATACCAGAGCCTAACTCCAGCTCATCTTAATTATCCTTATCCTTAACCTCATTCACATCATTCTGTCCATCACCCTTATTTGCCTCATCTAATTCAGTCCCCAGGTTTTACTCTATAGATATTTCATACTTAGAAGCTAGAAGGCTTGTTGTGCCTGTGTAGCAGAAGGCAGTCTGTAATTACAAGGAGATTATGCAATTTCTGTGAAATTTCACAAGACTTTACATTGAACATGAAATATGTTTTTAAGAGGATGTGGGCCGCCACAAATCTGATCCCACATACAGAAAAAAGTAATCAGCACCTGATGTCATCCTCGTTGGCAAACATAATCACTGCTCGAGCATTAGGTGTTTCTAGCAGGCGTTTGATAATTTTTTCAAATTCTCCAGGTCTTGGTTCACGTGGAATTTTCTGTGATTGAGCAATGCAAACACCACCTATTTTTTTTTAAACAAAAAAAGTGATTCAGAAATAGCATTTATTTAATTAACAAACTTAATGAGTTAAGTACTATATAAAAGCACATGATTCAGTCCAGGATTTTGTCTCTCAATATACATCATTGTCACCTCTTAAAAGCAATCAAGCTGTTTACATTATAATATGTTCACCAAGTAATTGACATCAATTACTTAATTGTACATGGATTTGGGTTTTTTTCAATTTTAAATATTACTTTTCTGGATACAAGGAAGAAAATCAAAGTGTGTAAAGAGAAGAATAAAGAAGGGCTATTCTGATTTATGTAACACAAGCCAAAGGACAAGTGACAGAATTAATAAAAAGTAGGAGAATTTCTTATAATTAAGATCCCTGTTAAACAGCAAGGTCCTTTTTCTACTTTTATGTATTAGTAGACCTCCTTTAAAGTTAATTTAATTGAAGCAACATTTTCACACATCAACATATGTCATAAAGATGTGTTATGAGACCAGTGGTCTTCAAGACTATTTGAGACACAGCCAAGTCTCGAAGACATAAACCCTCAGTTGACATATGTCTCTACCATGAAAATGGCAGAACTCTCATTTTATTATCACATCAACAGAAAAGAAAGAACTCTTCTTTCACCTCCCATTCATAAGATTCTGCCTCTGGGCTGAGTTAGGAGAAGAAGAAAGAGGCTTCCCCAATTTCAGTGAAGGAGACAAATAACATATCCTGATACCAGTAAACAAAGGACTATTAGCAATAAGTTTCAAATGCATTACGGTTTAAATAGGCTTTTTTTTTTTCTCTTTTGGTCTACCAAGAATTAAATCATCATTTATAGCACTGCTTCAGTAGGCAAAGACGTTTTAACTTCCAAACAATTGGCAATGCACTTAGTCATTCAACCATTATTGGATGCCATTATGTACTACACATTGGACTCAACATGGGGGAATGCTCAGTCTAATCCAGGGGTTACCACCTTAGTCTGGGAGACAGGTACTTGTAAGTTATCATGGAATATTTAATACAATTTTGGAATTAACAATGTATACAACATAACGAGAGCACAGAGGAATGAGTAACCACAGTGCTCGAGAGAGCTGGATTTTAGAGACAGACAGCCATATGGAGACAAAAGTGGGACATCCCTGGTAGAGGCCATGACATCAGAATATCTAGTTTTAATCATGGCCTATGGGAAAGAGTGGCTGAGGTTGAGGTTGGAAAGAATGACTAGGTCCAACTTGAGCAGGACTGTTAGGATGCCAAATCCTATAGGCTGAAAGTCCATATGTTGGAATATAATCCCCAGTGCTAAAGTGTGAAGAGATGGGGCCCTTTGGGAGTTGATTAAGTCACAATAGTGGAGTCTTAATGAGTGGGATTAGTGTCGTTATAAAACAGACCCCAGAGAGAGAGCCCTTTTAACATCTATCATAGGAGGACCCAGCAAAAAGGCACGGTGAACAGGAAGTGGGACCTCACCAGCAGCCAACCATGCCAGCACCATGATCTCAGACTTCTGGCCTCCAGAACTGTAAGAAATAAATTTCTGTTGTCCATAAGCCACCCTGCCCATGATAACTTGTCATAACAGTCCAAATGGACTGAGACATCGAAAAATTTGAACTTTATCCTGAAAATAATGGGAACCCATTACAAGATCATAAGCAGGAGAATTACATGATGAGCTTTATGCTTTAGGAAGGAAACTCAGGTAGCCATAATAAAAGAAACGTCTTGGATCCAGACAGTGGAAGGTTTCACATGTATTATGGCCAGACAAGATGTGTACAACAATTACATATGACAAACCAGTGCTGAAGTACTGAAGGTTTATTTTTCTTAGAATTTAGAGAACATTCAAAATTATCCCCATAATAGCAATATTCTTACTAGCCTTACCATATGCTCTTCAGGGGTGGGACTTGCCCATAATACACACATTGAGTCTTGGTGCTGCATGCAATTAGCCAGCTTGCTGACAGACCACTACCATGTATGACTCTGATGATCAATCATTCCTTCAGTCAATAGTTACTGAGTCCCCAGAACCTTCCAGATACTGTGCAGGGGCAAATGAAAGAAACGCTGCCTTCTCAGAGTACAGAAATGTTGCAAGAAAACCCAGCTTAACATAAAATAAGTAAATGAAGAGGAGGAGGAGGAGAAGAGGAAAAAGAAGATGGAGAATATAATTATGACCAGAATTTAATTTAAAGAGTGTTCAGAGAAAGCTACCCTGCAGTGGTGTGATTTAGTTGAGGTCAAAAGGATGACAGCATGGGAGAGAAGAGCAGGGTAAAGGTCAGGAAAGAGCTGGTGGTGTCACTGAATGAGGGCAAGAAAAGTGGGTGATAATGAGGAGACAGAGGCAGGGGCCAGATTGTGCATAGCTCTGTGGGATCTGTGGATGGTGGTGAATCATTAAAGTGCTGAAATTTCTCACTAAATGTTTCTGTTTCTGATTATGAGTCATGGATAAACATTGCATTTCATGGAAAATGGATGAGAACTGTCGATGTAGAGGGCAAGCTAAAGTGGGGAGAACAACCTGCAATGAGCCCAGCTGGGAGGTTACCAGAACAGGCCATGGGGAAAGCCGACTAAAGCAATGGTGCTAGGAGGAGCTGACAGCGTTAAGGTAGAATTCTTGAGCTGTTGGAATCAATGGGGCATTGTGCCAATCTGATATAAGCTGCAAAGCAATGGGAACCCACTAAGTATGACTCCAAGGATTTGGTCTTTGTGACCAATTCTAGGAGGACACCATTAAATAAATTGAAAATCCAGGAGGATGAGGGAAAGAAAAGAATCATTTTGATTCAAGACAGGTTGTCTTCAAAGTATTTATGGAACATCAAACTGAAACAGCAAATCGGGAACTAAGAGGGAGAAGGGAAATGTAATGAAACTGGAGCTATCAATTTTTTTTTTTTTTTTGAGAAAGAGACTCACTCTTTTGCCTGGCTAGAGGGCCATACAAAGACTCAGCCTAGCCCACATCAACCTCAAACTCCTGCGTTCAAGCAATCCTCCTGCCTCAGCCTCCCAAGTAGCTGGGATTTCAGGTGTCTGCCACAACTCCTGGCTAATGGAGTGATCACATTTTAAGAAAAATTTTAGAACAAGGTGTAGAGGTTAAGTTGAAGACTGATCTCATAGTTTTTTAAAAAATCAAATAAATAAATTGGTGAGTTGAAATGTTAGGTAACTGTAGGAATGCAAAACTAAGTAACACTCTCTAGGGAACAAGAGCTGTTTCAAAATATGACTGCCCTTTTAATTATGTTGCTGAGATTACTTAAGCATCCCATTAAAGACATATTATATCCTGAATATCATTCTGAGACTACTACTGACTCCGTAGGCAGAGAAAATAAGGTTTGGAAGAATTTTATTAGGACTATTTCAGATGAGGCAAACAGGCAATCCAAACATACAGTTTAGTCTGAATTCAATTGATTTATTCGCTAAGGACCTATTGAACATTTTTGTTTCTAAAAAGCTGAGTAATTTAGGTTAGATTTTAACACAGTTTAAATCCATTTCACTATTTTCTGTCCCTTTACCTCACCTCATATTTGTTAGTTATGTCCATCTGCATTTTCTTGGGAAAAGCCGCTATACAATTAAAGTATTTCAGCTGAACAAACACTCGACAGAGAAACTGCTTCAGATGGCATTTTGCTGTTTGATGCCATATGGATATTTAATTATTAAATTGTGGACTGATTACTTCTGAAGTGACTGAAATTAGAAAATTAAGATTTCTACTTAGGAAACTGTAGTTCATTCGTAATTTCTGTTTTCACAGCAGTCAAAAAGCTGGACTGTTAATATGTTCATAAGCACTCAAGGGTCTACTGTTTTAGGAGGTACAGACATTCAAAGACTGCCTGTCCTCAGCAGCGTTATGATATAATTGAATAACAAGATGTACACATAAGAAACAGCGGACAAGAGTGTACAAGTAGGTAACAATGAAAGATAACAACATAAGATATCTCAAAATGCAGATATAAATAACAAATGAGTCATCCCCAAAAGAGCCCTATGAGTTCAATAAAAGAAATGGTCATTATACACTGTTATAATTTGGTTTAAAAAATCCAGTAAAATTCAGGCAAACATTCAAGCCTAATCAAAGATATGTTTTCCATACAATACTCAACATCTGTTGCTTTGCTTTTTTAGAAACTCTCTCTCTTGATTTAAACCACTGATGTGGGTTAGAGAAAGGAAAGTTGCCTTTTATTGAAGAATTTCTTCCTTGCCTCTAGTTTTCTGTATCTTGAAAGGTTACTAATTGTGTTCAATTAAAGGAAAACAAACTTTCTTATTCTGCAGGCTTATTTCTGTTCTGCAATTTTTAATACTTAGTATTTAGGGAAAAAATGTGTAAAGAAATTTATAATCAATTGTTTTAGAATTTCCTATCTAGTGTCCTTGTAGGGTGTGTAATTTTTCTTCTTTTGATTATTTAATGATAATTTAAAAATCATTTGATGAACTGGACTTCGTGTGCATGCTAGAACACAAGTGATTGCTCTTTCCCAGTCTCCTTTGCTCAATCATATAGTAACTATTCCTAACACCAACATTCTAAGGTTAAGATAGTATCATCACCATCTTTCTGATGAGGAAACTGAGAAACAGAGGTATTAACAGCTTTCAAGAAAGTGTGGAACCCAGCTTCAAAGCCAGATTTGTCTGACTCTTAAATCAAGACTTTTTTCAGTATCTTTCCCATACACAATTGACTATACCTGTAACTTTATGGTTTAATGATTGTAAATGATTGGTGAATAAGATAAAACAAATTTAAAGACATGTTTTAAAATCTCAGCAGGCTGTTTTTGTACTCATCTATTGACAGCCATGTAAATACAATTCTACTGAGTACTAAGAACTTAATTAAGGTATTAACTGACTTAAATCTTTTCAGCATGTAGCCAGTCTACCCTCAAAAATCCACTTTTTTGTGTAACTGCGTGTCCTCAGGAAGGCATTTTTAAGTTCCTTTGTCTTCCACTTCACTTTTGCACTAAAGCAACAATAATTATAATTTGTTTATTGATACATTTTTCTTCTCTCTCCTGCAACTAGAACTTCATGACTGCTGAACTTTGTCCGTCATTTCTTTGTTTGTTTGTCAGGCCCAGGTAAAACTCAAACTCACTGCCAGTAGTGTGCAGGGCTGGCATGATAACCATTGAGCAACAGTGGCCAGCTCGAACACTGTCTCCCAAATATATATTTAAAAATAAATGTTACTAAAGAAAGAAGATTTACATATATATATATATACATAATGTATGTGTGTGTATTTACATATATACATACACACACACACCCACCATGATAATTCATGGTATACATGATAAGTTGTCAGTGAAATGGGGTCTGTCTCCCAAAATAGTTCTTATTGGGGTGACATGAATTAGAATACCACTTAGGCCTTAGTTTATCCATCAATGGAGTATCATTATAATCTGCTTTTATTGATACAAGAGCAAACTTGTATACAGTGCCATTTCAGAACTTTTATTTCTTTGGAAAGCTCAGACTGATGGCTGAGTGGTCTAACGTCTCAGACATAAGAGATAGCAGGCTTGAAGGCCTTGGCTTACTAGTGCAGAAAGATGGTACAGTAGAGAAGAAAATAAACTTGGTGTCAAAGACCTGATCTTGTGTGATTTTATATAAATCTTTTCAATCTCTATCTCCCTACCTCTTAATGAGGTTATAATAACTATCTCCCAGAATGCTGTGAGACTCCAATTTAAAAGGGTAAACGTGACAAACTACACAACTACACAAATGTGACACCACATTACCATGATTAACAGTAACAATCATAGCACAGACAGGTAGCATCACCAACAGTGAAAGCGGAGAGTGCTGATATTCAGACCTACAACATGGGGTTTTCAGCAGACCATCTTCTTGACCCCTCCACCATTTTTCGTGTTCTATTATCACATATCCTAAATTTTGAGTTGGGATACCTGCTCACTTGCCTATGCCCATAAATAAAATAATTCGATTTCGTATTTCATGAATCACAATGTGGTCAGGGCAATTTTAAGGTGAGAGGACGGCAGAAGTTACTTATATGTTCCTCCTCTCCAATTTCTACCTAAGAATCCAAGTGTCCTTTCAAATGGAGTCCATGTGTATTTTGTAAGTTGAAATTAGAACTCAGCTCTTTAGTAAAATGGTAAAAACTATTACCATTCACAGTGACAATTATTAATCAAAACTGTTATGAAAACAACCACGAGTTCTGTTTCATTTAAAGTTTTCTCTACTTCATTAAAAGGCTGAGATCTAAAGTGGCGAAATAATACTGTTGCAAGTTGGGCTTCCCAGGAAAGATCCTCAGAAGGTGTTTGAAGAACATGAAATTTTCCCTTGGCATCTACCCTATGCAGGGCTCAGAAGAAAGAAGGACTCGGCAGAGAAGAAGTTCAGCTGGCTGTGCTCCAGTAACAGGCTCAAACACCGAAGAGAGTTCTGAGGCTAGAATGTGCTAGGCAGTTGTTTGAATCAGGCCATGAAGGCCAGGGCATTATATCTCCACATCAATCAGTGTGATGGTTAATTATATGTGTCAACTTGGCTGGACCATAGGCTGCCCAGATAGCTGGTGAAACATCTCTGAGTGTGTCTGTGAGTGTATTTCTGGAAGAGATTAGCACTTGAATTGCAGAATAATAAAGCAGATTGCCCCCCAATTTGGGCTGGTATTGTCCAATCTGTTGAGGCCTGAACAGAATAAAAGTGTAGAATAAGGTTGAATTAATTTGGCCAGATTGCTTGAACTGGGACTTTGATCTTCTGCCTTTGGTGTTTCTCATTCTCAGGCCTTCAGACTACTCAACCAGCCTTACTGGGTCTCCAGTCTACAGATGGCAGATTGTGGGACTTCTCAGACTCAATAATTATGTGAGCCAACGCCTTACGATAAATCTTTTCACCCTGACCAATACAATTAGTCATTGGAAGTGGGCCATTCTGGGAAAGAGAGAAGGTGATCCGGGACAAGGTAGCTCTTTGTAGCCAGGGAAATTCCTCAAGTGTCTGAGAGCAAAAGGCTATCTGCCTACAGCAGTCCCAAAATAGAAACAACAGGTCTTCCCCCTGATAGGGTCTTGAAATATAATTTACCATATCTATAACATAAAATTTACAGGGAAACAAAGACACTTTTTTTCCTAAAATAATGGTATAAGTCAAGTGACTAATAGAATTTTATTGTTTAATGTTTAAACTCCTCTTCAAAGATGTCTTCCTGCACAAAGACAGGCAATCTATACAAATGGTAGAAAACTGGCATTGTGGCCAAGACAGATAAGAGAACTAGGACCATAAAACTTTATGGAAATTCAATAAAGAAGTTTTATTAAAATAAACTAAAAGGAAAAAGAATTGTGTTCGTAGTTGTTGCTTATATTTAAAACAAAAATCTCTAGCAATAATCTAGAAGAAGAAAAATAAAATGAGAAACAATGCTACAGCATCAACCTCCAACTGTGATGGAAATTGAGGATTAACTTATTAGGATAAAGTTACTTACAAAGCTGTGTATAAAATAATAATGTGATTTTTATAAAAACAACATGACTGCCCTGTTATTAGTGCCTCAAGTTGGTTCCTAATTTCTATCAAATTAAGTTCTACATAAATCAGCTCAAGTCTCTGGTCATATAACTTAGATCTGCATAACATACTCTAGTTTGGGTGCACAAACAATTAAACAAACAAAAGTACCATTTTACCAATTGTTAAAGACAATAAACTATTGGTTTAAAAAGAGTGGTCAAAATTATGTATTGCTCACCAAATAATCTGCCTGGAATTAACTATTTTTTATTTAATAAAAATGTGATATAGTCAGTCAACCATTATTTATTCCATATGAATGTGCCGTCAGATAATAGCAATGAGCAAAACAAAACTGTTTTTCTTTTTGATGACAATAAGAACGCATGTACTCACCACCTTAAATATCCCTACCATTGTTTTTTCATCTTTCTCAAGAGATAAGCAGAATAACAATTTGACTTAATGCAATGGGTCCTTTAGTGGTAGTGCAGTAAAATTTGTTCTAGGGATCAAATAAGTGTAATCACACTTCCTGTAACAGTATTTTCACCTCCTCATGTCGTGTACAACTGGGACTTAACAGCAAAGTGCACAACACGATGAGATTGTATAAGTTTATCAACATAAAGTGCATTTTGTGAAAGAGAATATTTATCTGACGCATCACTGTAAAGAAAAAGTGTTATCTTTAGCAACATGGATTAAAAGAACGAAGTCACACTTAAATCCATGTTCATTTTCTCTCTCACTCACGTTCTCAAACACTTTATACCTTTTCCTCTATGAAATGCCATGTGGACTCTTAAAGGGACGCTGAAAAGCAATGCAATGAGGGAACAAAATCCCTGGTACAGAAGAGGCATGTGCCTAATGCCACTACCCGACACCTGCCCTCCTGAGGGCAGCAAAAAGGATAATCCATAGAGAGGACATCCCCTGACAGTCTCCAAACATCCTCTCAGAGAGATGCTGATGCTCCAGAGGCAGATTTGGCCTGGAGAAACTCACAGGCTCAGTGTCCATCCTGGGTTCTCTAACTCAGCCTCAACTCTTCACAGATTCAAAGGTGTTTTCAAAGGAATAGAGTGGGAAGTGATTATGAATCTCATCTCTAGAGTCAAACTTCCTGGCTCCAAATCCTGGCACTTCTCTTATTAACTATGTGGCACTGGATAAGTTATGTCCTTTTTTGTATCTCTATGTCTGATGAGAAGATTGGGAGGATGTTGCCTAAAGGGGTCATTATGAAAAGATTAAATAGACACTCAACAGTTACTTATTTTCCCCCCCAAACAAATTGTCTTGCAATTGCTGGATTGCAAATGGTTTCAAATCAAAATTGACAAATCCTATGCAGAATTAATAACTCCCTTATCATAGAGTGATATTAACCTACAACATCATTTTTAGAAAGATGACATTTTACTCCCTCAAAATATACAGAATAATAACTTCTTCCAGAGATTCCAGTCAAGGGGGGCAAAAATCTGCTGAAGGAGCCTCTCTAGTTGAAGAGAAACGCAAGCCCACCAAGGTTAGAAGGCAATTTCTGAAGTGTTGCCTCTTCCCACTCCTGTAAACTAGAAATGCCTAAGGAGACACAGGTACAGTAGGTGGGAAAGATGCAGGGAAAGATAGAAATAAATGTAAAAGAAGAAAACCAGGAACTACAGAGAGTGAGAAGAGCAAGGATGGAGAAGGAGGAGAAGCAGGAAGAGAAGGAGGAGAAAGAAAAGAAGAAGAAGAAAAGAGAACAAGACCACCCCATCAAGAAGTATCTCTGCACCTTGACCAAAAAAAAAAAAATAGATAGATAGATAGATAGATAGAAGATAGATTTTCCACAGGGGCAAATCAGCAAATATGGGGTTAAGAACAGGAGAAGAGGTACTTGAATAGATTTAAATAAATTTCATTAAGGTGTTGCATGTACTTGTCTTCATCTGGGTTATTTTTGGAGAGTTGTTTGGGATTTTTGCTTTGTTTTATCTGTTTATTTCTTTTTGTCATTTCAAAGTAGGTTCCCAGATGTAGCCAACAATATGACAGCAAGGTTTCAGAAGAGAAAACTAATTCCCTTTAAATGCTCAAATTCCCAATATGAACGGACTCCCAACCCAAGAAAAAGTCCATATTTTCCAGGCCATTGCCTGGAAAAAAATATTATATCAAAGACAATACTGAGATCAAAGTCAGTACTGCTTAAATTTCTTACTCATTCTTGACCAAGAAAAAAACAGCATTGGGGTTTTAATTGAGCCCATTACATAATTCAGTTACAGTTAGAAATTCAGATTAGTAATTCAGTTACAGATTAGGAATTCATTACAGAATTGTACCAATTAAACGAATGAGGAAAGAGAGAGGACATTTGTGGTATCTATCCTTCTTCAATTATGAAACAGGTATTTGTTCAGCACCTTCTATCTGTCAGATGTTTTTATATACAGAGGAGATAGCAATGAATGATATGCAGAAGGCCCCTGAAGCTCACACCCCAGTGTATCTCCATGGTCTAGTGAAGCCTAATTCCTGTGGGCCTTTCATGGATGTGTGGTAAATAAGTGAATAAATGAGAAGTCCCTATGTCAGGATATATTAGAATAATCTATCAAAGAAACAAGTATGTCCATGTTTTTAAATCACCGCTACTCAGAAAAAAAGCAAAGCATCTTTGCCTCTATGTTATATATGTGTATAATACAGTCTCAGAAGTCTCTCAGAGGCAGATATAAGAACTTGCAAACCACAAGCACCAAGTAATACATTATTCTACTTACCAGCATTATTTGAATTCTACTATGTAATGGCTTTCAGTCAGTGATCTTTGCTCACAAACTATCTTTAGCCAATGCTCAAAGGGGATTGACATACTCAATTGAAGAAATAAGATACTGATAGCAGAAATTTCATTACTATTTAAGCTAAATAACCCTTTAGAACAAGGGTTGCACCATGAGAAATACATAGCAGTGATCAAACTAAGAAATGGATTTCAGAGAACAAAAATTGGAATAAAACCCATTTATTCCAATAAAAAAAAAACTCGATCTTTCAAGCAAATGCAAGTAATGTGTAGTCTTTCTCCAGATAATGCAAGATCATTCTCCATAGCAAGATTTGATCAATGTGTTTAGGATATAAAAAGGTTAGAAATGCAGTTATATATTTAAATTTTTGGATTAAAATACTACTAAAAGGGGAGGAGAGTGAATAGACATCTTTTAGATAGCAAGCCATCAAACATTTAATTCTTTAAAGGATTCTTGTTAAGATAAATGTTGAACTAGGGAACAGGAGATATAAAATAGCCCCACACAGGAGAGAAATAAGCATTCCTGACTTTGGTTCTAAAAGCCTAGACCCAGAGGGACATAGCAAGGAATATAAGACATAACCACAGTAATCGAGAGAATGAGATTTAAAAAGACTGAAGCTTTCTCCAAAGACAGGAACCGTGGCCAGGGGATCAAGGAGATAGTAGCTTAGGAAAGCTCAAAGTGCCCATTTTCTTCCCTTAACGTAGACTGAAAACAACAAAATGATTGCCAGCTTCGAAAAGGAAGATGGCACAAAAAAAAAAAAAAAATGTTGAACTAGGTTTTATTCAAAACAAAAGGCACTTAGTAGCTTGAGATGTAAGATGCTCCCCCCACAAAAAATTAACTCTATTAACTTTTCCTTAGTGAAGAATGGATTTTTAGAACAAAATAAAATAACATGTTTGAACATAAAACACTAGTTCACCATGTTTTAATTTTTAATTTCAGCCTTCAAATATCCAGGCACCACTAGGCAATAGGGTAGACATTATAAACTTCTTTTTACATTGGAGAAATGGTTGCCAAGGTCACACGGCTAGTAAGGAGTCAAATGCAAATCTTGGGAACCTAACCCTAATGACCAAGAACAAGCAACATGCTTTGTAAATATCTCCCAATAATTATCTCCTTCGTGATTAAATCTCCTTACGTATGTAATTAAATATAATGTCAACAGGTAAGGTAGAATAATCAAATGTGAACTCTTAAGGTTTACATACAAAGGTTTAGAAAAATGTTTTGGGGGGCTCTTGTGGCCTCTCAGATAAGCAGAGTCAGACAAGAAGCCTGTGCTTGATGAAGATAAGCAGACCAGAAATTCTGCCAAAACTGAAAACCAGGGCTGGCCAATTTCGACGATGAAATTCTGCCTCCTCGGCAGTGCTGGATCCACACCCGAGCAATTACTCTCAGGGCGCTTATTGTGCACCTCTGTAGCTGGAGCCTGTGGACTCCACAGAACTTGGAGGAGTTGCTGCCTCATATGCCTACCACAACTTTCAACTCTCATCTACCCGCCGCCTTCCCATGGACTGTAATCTCACGTCATTGCCAAAATGCTTACTGATTGATGCTGGAGGAAGCGCTCCTGAAATCAGAGCCAAGGATCCTATGGGCCAGCCCCTTGGAGGGCTAATAGAGCCTCAGGACTCATTTAAATAAAGAAACCAGAGAGTAGAAAAAAAGAAAGTTTTTGGTCTGGTTCAGGTTGAAAGGAAATTATACTGACTAACATCCTCCAAACAACATCCTACAGGCTTCTTTCCCACATTAGCCCAGACATGCCTGCCATGGCTTACGGAGCATTAACTGAGCTCTAACTGCATGCTGAGCTCTCTGTTGAAATCTGCAGTTATAAAAATGAATAAGAAGGCACAATCCCTCTCTTCAGGAGATAACAGTAATAACACAATGTATAAGCAAATATCACAATCTGATGTACAAAATGCTGTGATACAGGATACCTAGGGATATTGGACAAGGAAAATGGAATCTGGTGACCATGAGTAAGATTCACTGGCTCTTGACAGTGGCCTTGGAAATACATGGTCAGAGAAGCATAAAAAATAAGTGTATGATACATTGATATGTATCAGTCAACAAGTCAGAAAACATTCTAGAAGTGAGCTTATGATTTATTTGGCCAGCCAAAACCAGCAAAATCTATTTCTAATAGACACTACCAGTCAATAGACATGTATGATATTTCTGATGAAAATGTGATGGTCAATTAAAATGCTAAATAAGATGTAATAAACACCCTGCACTATATGTAATAAACACCCCCCCCCCCAGTGAAAAACCGATACCTCACATTGGTATTGAAGAAACACAAATTAAAAATAAAATAACTGTTAGGATGCCCATTCGAGGAGGAAATAGCAAAGTATCAATGTTAAGAACCATGGATTACAACTAGGCTCAATAAATTTTAATCACAACTAATCAAACAGATTTGTTCATTTTTGCATTACAGCACATCAGAACTCAGAATAGTGTTTTAAAAAATTACTCCTGTTATTGAAAATTCTGAAAATGAGTAAGCCAGATCAATATTGCATCATTTAGGGATATACTATCTAGCATTCTTTTATTGAAACCAAAAAAATTTTGTGTCCTCAGTGTTATAGGGAATACAGCAGGTGTGTCATAACATTTTGCACTAAATTATATCGTTTATCTAAGGGGGTGCTTAGAAAAGAACATTAAGTTTTCAACAATTCCAACATCAGCCAAGCACAAAAATGAAAACCAATCAGAACTGCGAATGACAAAAGAATAACCATTTGTTACCTCATAAGTTTCTGTGATATCATTTCTGCAGTTTCCATTCATGCAGTGACTCACAGACTCATTCTCCTTACGAATGTGTTATATCTTAACCACATATAGCATGTTAATATCTATAAGTCAAGGCAATTCAGCTTGTGGGGAAAAAAAGGATCCTGAAATATAAATGGCATAACTGAAGCACCAGTTCTATCATTGTAACAAGTTCACTCATGACATGGTATCATTTTCTAATCCCTATATTGGATCATGCCCATGTTCCTTTTGCATAACCTACGCAAGACACAAAACTTCTCTGGCTATCAGTTTATTTGTAAAAAAAAAAAAAAAAAAAAAAAAAAAAAGGTGCTTGACAAAATGATCCTAAGATTCCTTTCAATTTCAACATTTTGTGTTTCTGTGAATATATCACATACGCTGCCTCCCATGAGTACTGTGAATTATGTAAGTTCTAATATAGGAATAGAACATCATGTAAAATACAATAAATGACTTTTTTAAAAGCCTACAAGAGAAGAACTAGAAGATACATAAGAAAACTTAGACCTAATTCAAAATTATAAATCCTGGCTTCCCAAGTCAGAACTGGACTAGGTAACTTAAAAACAAATTGTATAAGAGTATTACAGTTTTGATCAGGTGCTATGGCTCTGGTGATCAGTTTATCAAAGAACTATAGTCACGTGTTTGCTCAATAAAAAAGAAACAGGGGTGGTGGATAGGCTGAAGATGAAGATATCTATCTCTCTGCTGGCTTGCACATGACTTCCATCTCATTATTCAGTAACAGCCTCCCCTACTTTCTCATCTCCCAATGTCCCTCTCATAGTTCTTTATCCTACTCCACTGTTCTTCTCTTCCCTTCCTTTACTCTCTTCTTACTCTATCCTTTTCCTTTTCAAAAACCTGAAAATGGTTATGGGTCATCTGACACAACATCCTTATAATTACTTCTATCCTATTACCCAGAGACTCATTAATAGGACAGCAGCAGTAATAAAAGATGGCTGCATCGTCTGGCTTCAGGTTAAGCATAGAAAATTGAACACGTTCATTTATCTCCACTTTATGGACTGATTGTATTGCCCTAAAATTCATGTGTTGAAGCCCCAACCCTAAGGTGACAATATTAGGAGATGCAGTCTTCGGGAGATAATAAGGCTTAGAAGAAGTCATTGGGCGGGGGGACTACCCACAGATGGGATTAGTGTCCTTAATAGAGGAGGAGAGACTAGATCTCTTCCTCTCTCTATAGCATGTGAGGACACAGTGAAGCCACCATCTGCAAGCCAGGAAGATGGCCCTCACGAAGAACCCGCCCACACTGGCATCCTGATCTCAGATTTCTCAGCCTTCACAACCGTGAGAAATGGCTCTTGTTTAAGCTGCCCAGTTTGTGGTATTTTGTTTTAGCAGTCTGAGTTAACTAAAACACTCTACTTTCTCCAAACATACAACTAAATTGTCAAGCATAATGAAGGCAGAAAAAATACAAGAAAACATCAAAAACATTTTGAAAGCCGAGAAACAGATGATGAATCAGCTGTAATTGACTTATCAGAGTAGAAAAATGCAAATGAGAGCCCATGGGGAGTGTGGGTGGGTCTGATGCCGACAGAAACAAAGAAGTGTCTCCACTTACTGCAAGGAAGTCTCTGAAAGTGGGAAGGCCAGAGACTACAGGAGGTGGGGCTGAAAACAGAATTGGTTGATTTTTTTTAATTTCAATATATTAAGAGGGTACAAATATTTGGGATTACATGGATCATTTTTGTAATGCTTAAGTCCTGGTCAGAGGTGTGCCTGTCACCCAGATAGTGTTTATAATATCCATTAAGTTGGTTTATTCTCTCCTTCTTCTCTCCCTGCCCCCACGTTGTTTTCCATTGAGTTACTTCCTTCTGTGCACACGTGCGCTCATCGGTTAGTTCCAATTTAATAGTGGGTACATATGGTGTTTGTTTTTCCATTCTTGCAATACTTCCCTTAGGAGAATGGTCTCCAGTTCCATCCAGATTGCTACTAAAGGTATTAATTCATCTTTTTACGGCTAAGTAGTACTTCATAATGTACATATAGCACATTTTATTAATCCACTCATGAATCGATGGTTACTTGGGTTGATTCCACATCTTTGTGATTGTGAATCGTGCTGCAATAAACATTCAAATGTAAAACTATTTTTCATAAAATGACTTCTTTTCCTGTTGAAAATCTTTATACACCCCTTCCTTTGATTCTAGTCCCTCTATACAGAAGATTTAATTTTCAGTAGAGAATTGATTTGAGGACATCTGACACAGCTGATGGCATAGCAAGTTTCCACAAAGTGAAAGTCTGTATACTGAGCCAGGAGTCCCAGGTCCACGTTCCCTGCTTAGCACCCAGAGTGCGGACAACCTAACTCATACCCCTCCTCCAACCCCATGGAGGAATTAGAGGAGTCTTCTCTAGAGAAATTGGCCTAGGAGTAATGCCATACTGATATTCATATATAGGTATCACCCAACTAAATGAATAACTCTGCCTGCTCACTGCCCAATGAACCCTGCCCACACTTCCAAGGTTTCAAATATAAATGAATACCTCTCAATGTCACAGCAGACATTTGAGAAAGATCTCTACTGTGAAAATCAGGAACCAAAATAATCAGAAGAGATGAGCTCAGACGACTCAGAAACAAGAGTTGAGCAGAAGACGACTTCAAGGATATTAATATACTCAGAGAGAAGACAATGTAACCACACAACAAGAATGGGAAGCACATTGTACCCCATGATTGAATTAATGTACACAGCTATGATTTAATTAAAAAAAAAAAGAATAGGAAGCAAAAAGAAGGAACTTTCAGAGAATAAAGAGCTCCTAGAAATTAAAATAGGATAAGAGAGATAGGAATATCTCAATAGATAAAAGAGAAAGTTTAGGTAATATTTCAGAAAGTAAAAAAGTGAAAATGATCATGAAATTAAAAGATTCATTCGGAAGGCTCAACAATCACATCAGTAAGTCCCATAAGGAAATAAAAAAGAAACTTTTACCAAATAAAAACAATATATACATATTTCTTAGAACTAAAAAACATAAATTTTTTGGATTGAAAATAACTTATCGATCCCAGCAAAAAGAAACGCGAAAGAATGAACATTAACACAAAATTTTAAAATACTTCTGAGTGAAAAGAGATTATAGAAAAAGGATTAGGACTCAGAAAGTCTCCAGGATTCTGCACAGCAATATTGCTAGTCAAAATAAAATGAGCCAACATCTTCAAAACTATGAGGAAAGATGAGTTTTATTCTAGATGAACACAAAGTCAGCCAAACTATAAATCAAGTGTGTGGGTAGAATAAAGTCTATTTCAAACATGTAGACATCTCAATTTTTTTTTTTTTACCTCCCATGCAGTCTACGTAGGATGCTTCTGAAGGATGTGTGTCATCCAACCAAGGAAGGAAACAAGAAAGAGGAAGACGCAGAATCCAGGCAACAGGTATTTCAACGTAGGAAAAGTGAAGGGAACTTCTCAAAGTGGTGATGAGACCAAATCAGAGTTAACAGCAGTGCATCCGGTCTGTAGATCATCCAGTCCAGATCAGAGGAAAAAAACTGGAAGACTCCAGAAATATTTCCAAAAAAACAAAAACAGAAGATTGATGGGCTGACCGATGTATTTAGATATACGCAAAGTATATGTACAGTTCTGTCATTGATTGAGGATGAATTCATGACAGTTATTTAGAAAACAGCATATGATGAAGTAGGAAATGATTCATTCCAGGAAAAACAAAATGTTGTATAAGAAATGTTATTTTAGCACGCTATGCAGATACATGAGGTTGGACAATGAAGTTTGTAAACTCATCCTAGAAAAAGTGCCACAGACCTCGTTGCTGAACCTCACTATGGTCACCTGGAAAGCTGCGGACCAACGCCAGCATCTGGTCCACCCTTCAAAGCACTTTTCCTAGGATGTGTTGGCAAACTTCATTGTCAGACCTCATATGACAACTTGTCACACCTCAAATGACAACATCTCTCCTGGCCATTCCAGAAAACATGTTCCTAAATCGCTTTGGAGGATGGACCAGGAGCTTGCCTGGGTGCTGGCTTCCCAAGGGCAATGGCTGTAGTGATATTCACCAGTGAGGTATGCAGTACCCTGTCCAGGATGAGTTCGTGAAATTATTTCTCCAACATTGTAAAGACTAAACATTGATCAAGCCAAAATTATGATAGGACCCTGCTGGGAGGATGAGGGGAGGATGTGTTCATATGCACATGAATGCGCAGTTTGGATTGTGGAGAGTGAAGTCATCATCTTCCACAGTAGAAACACAATAACAACAAAAGCTAAAAAAGAAGTAGCAGCAGCAACATGTTATGTGGAGATATGGAGACAAATTCCTGAAAAAAGGCTGCAGGGTTGCAAACAATTGTTCTTGAGAATCAAGATTCAAAAGTGCACGAGGGGAGTGGGTTTTCGTTAAGTCTAGTTGCATTGCATATGACAACACTTGGATAAAACACGTCTAGTGCCTATTTTCTTTAAGGTCCTTAAGTGGGAAGGGAAAAAACAGTTTAAGATAGCAAGATAATTTTAGTCCTGTGTTAGGGAAGCATCTTTTGTAACTCAGTTTCTCTTAAAAACTTTTCTGCGCCTTTATAAATACGCCTATATTATTTTACACTGATCGTGTGTGTTTGTGTTTGTTTTGATGCAAAACAGAAGTTCACTTACTCTTTTAGAAACAAAACCCAGACAAAAATGTATATTGACAAAAATGATAATTGTTAAGAGTCACATGACAATCTGTGTGGCCAGGGTCTAAAAGGTCAGCTTTTCATGTAAGTCAATGCTAACCTGTGCCTAAGTCATTTTATACCCAAAGGTCACAGATTCTTTTCTGATATATTGGTAATTGGTTTTAATGACATTAAAGATGTGTCATTTAAACAAAACCACAACTGATGCCTAATCTAAATACTTTTTGTAATATAATGTTAGGTTTCTTGTTAGGATAAAGAGAATAAGAGTTCTCTCACAGAAAGATGTAATTATTACTCAGGTAATCTTAAGTATTCCCAAAGCCACAAAAGAATGAAGTTCTCAGGGCCAGATGGCTGCAGAGTAGAGGGGACATGTGAGGACCGCGAGATACTTGGGTATCTGCTGCCATGTGTGTTGGTGGAGGTTATTATCGTGTGCCAGCTGTGCGGTACACGAGTTTATAACTTTGGTAGATGTTCAATAATGTTTCATAAGAGAAGGGAGTGGAGTGGAAAATATACCAGTGGCTGTCATCCAAACCCCTCCAGACAGAGTCTAAAACCCTGGCAAGGGTGCTTTTAGGAAGAGATGAGCAGGTCTGAAGGAGTTTCTTGGCAAAATTTTAGCTAACTCGTGCAGATTAAAACTCGATGACTCCTATGTGAGAAATAAATCCGAGATTTCATTAGTCTGTGATTCAAATACATCTACATGTAGTTTTTAATATACGACATACATCAAGGCACTAGGAATGAATTGCTTCACAGTTCTCCAGAAAGAACTTGAAGTAGTTTCCTTTCTAACAGCAAATGGGCCGTCCACCTGTAGACGACATGGTGAACAAAGAGGCCCCTGGCTACTCAGCACTTACATAAGAGAAAGGAGAACCAAAAATCAGCATCAGGGAGAAATGTCTCATGCCAGGCACTGCACCAGGCAGGAGAATGAGAGACCAGGTGCTGATTTTTAGAGCCCCTGAGAACCAAGTGATGAAAGGAATAAAATGTATTGGAGTCATGAGGTATCCCTTCATTTTATTACCAAACAATAAATATTCATTCTAAATATCATAGATTTTGAAACATCACTTGGGAATAAAATTGGGAACAATCATGTAACTCAAAAAAGTGTTAGGTTCTTTTCCTGTGTTATGTCGTTCCACAACAGGGATTAGACAGTGGGACCCCTCTGAGTCTCACGGGCATCCCAGATACAGTGACTCGTGGGAAATCAGGTTGGCACAGTGCCTTCCAGTAACAGGTTTTCCTCCCCTCCACTGAATCATATCCACAATCCTCAAAAGGATGATAACGCCCATCTATCCTCCCTTCTCCCTCTCCCTCCTATCTCTCTTCCTTGGTTTCATTCTTTCCAGAAAAAAAAATTACTATCTTCTTAGATATTAATGGCATCAATAGGAATCAGGATCTTATCAGACTGACTGCAAGTTAGCAGTGTGCAAAGGAAATTAGTGTACGTGGGAGCCTCTTGGAGCTTACAATGTACGTGAGAGAAAGAGGTCACTGCTCTTCGTAAGAACCAAATCCATAGCCCAATAAATGCCACTTGACTGTACCCTAGGAAAGTAAGTCTCCAGTCAATGTCCATGGGACTCAGGGAGGCAAGACCACAATCTATGTGAGAAAACCAGGCAAAGAGGAGAGAGAAGGAAAGAAAAGAGCCTATAGCATCTGCAGGACAAGGAGATGTTCTTAATAACTTCGGGTGGCATGCAACAGAAGAGAGCAAGACCTCAAAGCAGGAACTTTTTCTTCATGATTTGAATTATTATTATTCAGCATGAAAAACAACGCCCCCCCCAAAACAAATGAAAAGAAAACTCCCAAACAGCATTTGATTCATCATTTTTAGAGCTCATAACAAATATTTATTCCATTCTTCGGCAGAATAGTTAGCATTCAATTTATTCCTGCATGGGTGCTATAGCACAACACGAGCATAACAGTGTGGAAAATTAAATAGCTCAAAAAAGTGGGGATAGGCTTGTGTGAAATTTGTGCTGAATGAATTTTTAGATAGCAGAGTGCAGTACTAGAATTGCTACACATGTGTTCTATTATTAAATATCTAAACTTCTAAATTAGGAAGGATAATAACAAGCAATCTGTGGAAATGCTGGAGATCTAAACAATACAATTCTGAAACCAAAATAACACTGTTTTATTATTTTTACTTCTATAATTGCTAAAATATCACTGGGAAATTATAGCACAAAACATTAAAGAAAAATTTCTAAAAACAATTTCTAAAGAAAAAATGGGGGAAATGTGGCTGACAATCTTGTATCTTAGCATTAAAATTATGATTTATTTTAGTCTTTATCCACAAAAATCTCTAATTGTCAGTTATCATTAATATGCATTTACTTTTTTGTGTTTGGTTTCCCATTGAACATATCATTAGTATTACTTCACACTATCACTAGGAAAGCAGCAGAAAGAACACTTGGTTTTGAGCATAAAACGTAGTTTAAGTCTTGGCACACACTTCCTTGTGGGATCCTAATGGTCACCATTTCCTTAGTTACCTAATGCTCCATGGAATTGATGTGACCAATTTTACTTATTTTTCTCTTTATTCTTGGACATTTGGGTTACAACCAATATTTCACAGGTCTAAATACTAGGATAATACACTCTCCCATGAAATAGTTCTTCTCTTACATCCTTTATTCTATATCTGTGATATAACTTTATGGCAGGGTGAATATGTTTATGCCTTTCAGTACATAGTACCAAATTGTTTTCCAAAAGATTCATACCAGTTTATACTGTTACCAGCAATACGCGATTGTACAACAGCATTGCCAATATTACAATCTCTTTGGGGAAGATATATCGCTCTGGTCTTAATCAATTCTCCTTCTGACTATGCTATGTCTCTGTCTCAGGAATGTCATATGGGGTCTCAGACAAGGTCCCAGGTTTTATGTTTTCCTAATGGAATATCTAAAAAGCGACATCCCACCATACCATGTAGATGTTAAGTATTAGCTTTATTATATCTTATAATTAGTGGAAGATATCAGGAGTCCTGAAAGTTAATAAAATTTTGAATTATGACTCATAGACCTGTAAAGGGCTATAGATATCATTTAACCTAGTCTTTCACCTGTGGAGAAACTTTTCCAGCAGTATCTTTGAGGGAGACTTGGTAATTATTCTAGACTCCCCGTTGTGCTTAATTGCCTTTGTTCCATGTGTTACTGTTTGAATCCCCAAATCCCTCTATCATCTACCCCTCCGCCTCTGTCTTCCTTGCCACAGCCTTAAGTCCTCCTAATCTTTCCCCTGGACTACTAAACTAACCTCTTCTGCAGTATTTCTGCTTCTAGTTTAGTGGTTGGCATTGTATGTGATCTAAAATATCAATCTGTTGGTGAATGTTACTCTTCTGCTTAAATACATTAACAGCATACCTTTCCTTCAGGACAAAATTTGTACTTAGTGACATAGTGGACAAGACTCTTCATAATATAACTAAGCCTAGCTGGGCACTGTGGTGGGCACCTGCAGTCCCAGCTACTCAAGAGACTGAGGCAAGAGAATCACTTGAGCCCTGGATTCTGAAGTTGCTGGTAGCTGTGACGCCATGGCACTCTACCGGGAGCAATAAAGTGAGACTAGGTCTCAAAAAGAAAAAAAAAAAAAGGAATGTGGTTCCTTACTGAGCCACACTGGATAGGCAGGGGACAGCAGGGGACTAGGAAGGCAGACTCTGGAGCCAGACCGTCCATGCTCAAACCCAGTTCTGACTTACTAGCTGTGTGCCTCACCTTACTCAAGTTATTTAACTTCTCTGTACCTCAGTTTCTCCCATATTTTAATGGCAATAGTAGTAATACTGACCTCATAGGGTTAGTATGAGTCAGCCTATGCAAAAGAGCTAGAACAGTGCCTGGCATACATCATAAATTGCTCAGTATGGTTTGGCAATTAACCAAGGGATCAGCAGTTCTACAAATGCACCAGAAATCTCTTTGGGGAAGATACATCGCTCTGGTCTTATTCAATTCTCCTTTTGACTATGCTATGTCTCTGTCTCAGGAATGTCATATGGGGTCTCAGACAAGGTCCCAGCACAATATTAAACAATTAATGATAGAGGGTCTTCAGCCAAGTTCTCACTTCCTCTGCTAATCCAACTCCATCCTCCTATTGGTTTAAATGTTATTCTGTTTAATTTTCATGGCTACCTTTCCTTCTAACTTATAATGAGTTACAAGCTATAGTTAAGATTATGAGCTGATGATTCCTATCAATTATTAAATGTTTTCATTGAACAAAGCATCATAAATGAATTCATAGAATTCTCAAAGCTTCCTACTTTTCACCTTGCAACTGCGGTGTACTTTGTATTCATAATCCTTATCTTGGTTACAACTAGCCTATTTCTTTTTTCTTTTTTGAGACAGAGTCTCACTATGCCACCCCTCAGTAGAGTACCATGGCGTCACAGCTCACAGCAACCTCTAACTCTTGGGTTTAAATGATTCTTCTGCCTCAGCCTCCCAAGTAGCTGGGACTACAGGCACCCGCCACAACACCCAGCTATTTTTGGGTTGCAGTTGTCATTGCTGTTTAGCTGGCCCAAGCTGGGTTTGAACCTGCCAGCCTCAGTGTATGTGGCCAATGCCATAACCTCTGTACTACGGGCACCAAGCCAACCTAGTCTATTTCTGAACCATCTCTTTCTCTACTTTTCCAAGCGTCCCCTTTACCCCCACATCTGGCACTCTTTTTTTCTTTTTTAGAAAGATTTTTTTTTTTAATTTTTATTAAATAATAATTGTGTACACTGGTGCAATCATGGGGCACAATGTGCTGACTTCATATACAATCTGAAATATTTTCATTGAACTATTTAACATAGCCTTCATGGCCTTTTCATCACTATATGAAGACATTTATATTCTACATTTAGTAATTTTCACTTGTACCCTTCTAAGATGCACCGTAAGTGTGATCCCACCAAACACCCTCCCTCCACCCATCCTCCCCCTTCCCCTCCACTTCCTTGCCCCCCTCCCCATTTCTTGTGCTATAACTGGGTGTTAGCCTTCATATGAAAGCTATAGATTAGCTTCACAGTAGGGCTGAGTACATTGGATACTTTTTCTTCCATTCTTGAGATACTTTTCTAAGAAGAATATGTTCCAGCTCCATCCATGTAAACACAAAAGAGGTAAAGTCTCCATCTTTCTTTAAGGCTGCATAGTATTCCATGGTATACATGTACCACAATTTATTAATCCATTCGTGGGTTGATGGGCATTTGGGCT
>CAUYRH010020190.1:0-30675 GCA_963574655.1 Perodicticus potto | reverse complement strand
CAACCCCAACCCTAACCCTAACCCTAACCCTAAACCCTAACCCTAACCCTAACCCTAAACCCTAACCCTAACCCTAACCCTAACCCATAACCCTAAACCCTAACCCTAACCCTAACCCCTAACCCAACCCTAACCCTAACCCGAACCCGAACCCGAACCCTAACCCCGAACCCGAACCCCAACCCTAACCCTAACCCCTAACCCTAACCCTAACCCCTAACCCTAACCCTAGCCCTAGCCCTAACCCCTAACCCCTAACCCTAACCCTAACCCTGACCCCTAACCCTAACCTAACCCTAACCCTAACCCCTAACCATAATCCTCACCCTAAGCTCTGGACTGGTGAATAAAGGCTTTCCTGCAATAATCGTGGTGGTTTGGTGCTCATTCTCTCCTTTGGGCCTCATCTTCCTCCAACATTTTTACTGAAGGACTCTCCCAGTGTAACTACAGGCATCTATAACATTACAAACATCTATGTACAGGTACTATGAATGGCAACTACCCATATAATTTGTAACAAGTAAGGGTAGACAGGCAGGGTTGTTTCAAAGAGGGACTTTGTGTGAAACCTTCTGTGACTTAACACACTGGATCCTGGGACCCAGATCCTCACCCAGAGGATCCACTAGTTGTGCAGAGTCCATATGGGTGGACTGAGAAGTGTGATGTCACCTTGAAGGTGGATCTCATTGGCCTTTCAAAGTGACTGTTGGAGGATTGGCTGCTGCAAGACCTACTCCTATCTCTGAGGGGGTGACATGTGCAGACATCTCTACCTCTTCTTGTTACTTTCTCACTTGCTTGGCAACCGATTGCTTGACTTCCTCCAGCCGAGCAGACTGCCTTATGGTTGTGAGGTGGAGACACATGCTAGGATAGTAAATGAGTATGATATGCAGATATCTGAGGTTAATCTTTTGGATTCCTTCCAAGTGAGACATATTACTATTGTAGCAGGAGCTGTTGCAAACAAGACCCCAGGCACCAGTTGGAAGAGGAAGTGGCTCTTCACCAGCAAGGAGACTTGCTGGACTAGTGTCCAAAAACCGGAGCCCACTGTTAGGTAATTGCCTCAGAAAAGCCCCTCCTTTCCAAGCACATGGAGTTGCCTACTAAACATCTCCTTATCTCCCAGTTGCAAAACTTACCTCATCTCTCTGTCCCAATTACCCGCTGAAAATTTCAAACTTGTGGCTTGCCCCTAACGGCTCTTCCCACCAGAGCAGTAACTCCTTATTGGCTATTCTACCATCCCATCACCTCCCCTAAGCGAACCTATATAAGGTTTGCTTGTCTTTTATTCTCTTTTTCTCTCTCCTCTCTCTCTTCTCTCCTCCTTAGTGCTGCTCTTCAGCATCCCCCGCCAATAAAGACCTGTTGTACAAGCCTTTGTGGTCTGTGAGATATCTGCCTCTCAAGTGCTGCCCTTTCACCCTCTGACTCAATCTCTGGCCTTTCTTTTATACATTTTAGGGCTTGGGTGCACATGAAAGTCTTGTGATTCACAGAAAGGTCGGTTGGCCCGTGCCCTTGGTACAGGGCCGCCTGTCCTCAAAGGCAACAGAAACTCAGGGAAGGTACCCTGCAAAGTGCATATAGATAACAGACATTTGCTGCAGTAGAGGTAGTAATTAGCAGTTTTTGTCAGTGTCACAGATTGTCTGGCTAATGCCTGTACTGAATTACTAGGACAGAATCTAGCTCTGCTCTACTCCCTTGCCTCACTTTACCTAAATTAGGATCTGCTCTAGAATAGTGAAACTGAATGATTCCAAAGTGTAATGAGTAAGGGCAAACCAGAATGAACTGGAAAAAAATTGACTTGTAGAATAATTTAATTTTAAAAATGGAGCTATGAGATTAGAATGATCCATTTGTCACTGGAGAAGATTTTCCAAATCTCAATTTCTTCATCAGGAAATTGGGACTGTTATTAATTGCATCCTCATGTGACTTGTGAGGATAAAGTTAATGTGAAGAGTGGAGCCATGAGGTGGCAGGGTCCCCACAGCTTGGGGAATGTTCAGGGAATAAACCCCCAACTGCTTTTCCTCCTCTTCCAAAACAACCATATTCCTTTCTTCAGGCTCCTTCTGCCAGAAGTCAAGTAGCTCTTTGCCTAGTTAATTTTTAAAAAACTATGCAGAGATCCTTGTGATCAGTCCCTTTTCACTTCTTGTATGTTAATAAAGTTGAGTAGAAACCATTAACAGGATGATTTCTCTTTACAAATCATTTAAAGTCATTAAAGTCACTTAAGTCACTTAAAGTCATTTACATTTTCCAATCATACTGTAAGCCAAAGATATCTCTTTTGTCTATGCTACTTCCCTGCAGACAACCCTGTACTGGTTTTGTGCTTTGGGGCTGGCTGCAGCCATCAAAGCTCAGTCAGTCCTCCCAATCCCATCTTTTGTCTCTGTGTCTTCTCTTGTGCTGTATTTTCCTCAATCCCCGCCACGTCCACTCTGGTTTGTTCCCCTTCCCCGTGTTGGTTCATGAAAAATTAACACATGTAAACTACTTAGAACTAGGTATGGTCCAAGAAAAGAATTCAATAGTTATTGCAGGTTGTGCAACCCTTATTGCAAACACTTGGGACAGAAGTGTTTCAGACTTCAGACTTTTTCAGTTTTTTGTATATGTGCATTATATCTACCTATAAGTTGAGCATCTCAAATCCAAGAATCTGAAAGCTAAAATGCTCCAATGACCATTTGCTCTGAGCTTCATTTTGGGTTCAAAGTTTCAGATTTTGGAGCATTTCCGATTCCTGATTTTCAGATTTCGTACTCTCAACCTGTAGTTGGTTCAAATTATGATTGTTCCAACTGAGAGAGGATATCAGAGAAGGGTGAGGTCTAGGAGAACCGGTCTTCTCAAGGAGACCATAAGGATACACTTGCAGGGTACTGTCCAAGGTGAGAATTTAGGAATTCTCAGCCCTTAGGAATTTGTAAACTTAACTTCCTGGAACTTGGAAATTTCCAAGTTCTGTGAAATCCTATAGTTCTGTAGGGGCTGGAATAGCATCTCCCACTTGATTTGAACCGGCCAATGAGAAGGGTACCTGTGGGGTGGAACTTTTTGACTGTCCATAAAAAGGCAAAGCCAGTACGGGAGCGCAGCCATTTGGAATTCTTCAATGCCGTAAGCTCCCGGCTGGTGAATAAAGCCCTTCCTCTCATAAGTGTGGTGTTTGAGTGCTCTTTCTCTCCATTGGGCCTTGTCTTCCTGCAAGACAACCATTAAACAGAAAGTGACAGCAATGTGTTGCCAATTATGGGAAGCCAGTCGTTTGTCTTTTTATTTATCAAATACATTAGTAAAACTAATATGCCTAATTATAGAAGTTTTTAAGTCAACAGAAAGGAAAAGAAAATCACTGATGACTGTAAATAAGACCCCTAACTCTGCTGTTGTTATCATTTCCATGTGATCCTTTTTCTTGTATTCCTGTTTAAAATCTTCCACATTCTTTACAGGGTTAAGCCCAAATTTTGTTGCATTTAGATGATCTCCTCACACCTGGACTTCTGGCTCTTCCTAAACAAACCATGCAATCCCACTCCCATATATATCTTCATGCTTTTCTGCACTCACTTTTCTGTACTTATTTCTGCTTCATAAAAATGAGGTCCAAGAGCATTCATAGAATTCTAAAGTCTGAAGTTACGAACCCAAGCAAGTGTTAGTTCTTTAAAAAGTGCTCAATTGGGCAGTACCTGTGACTCAAGGAGTAGAGTGCTGGCCCCATATGCTAAGGGTGGTGGGTTCAAACCCAGCCCTGGCCAAAAAGAAAAAAAACTGCAAAAAAAAACAATGCTCACTCAAGTTTCCCATCTGACACACTTCATTTTCTCCTCCCTTCTTTCTCAGTCTGCCAAGCAAGGCACTATTCATGTTGTAAGAGCCAAATAAATCGAGTCTTCCTCTGGGATACCTTTTCTGATTTCTTTTCCAAGGTAGAATTGATGACTTTGGCTTGGGTAAGGTTCCTTTGCAACACATGCACCAGGACTCTGTGCCAGTTTCTGTTGGAGTACTGTAGCCCTGTGATGCACACACTGTTGCCTTAAATGTCTCCCCCTATTGGCTATAAGCTCCCCAAATCAGGAAACAGGTCTAGTTCATCTCTGATTCCCTACTACCTACCCAGGACAATGCTGCCATTTGGTAGGTACTAAATAAAATAAATGAATGGATGCACCTGAATTTTTACATGTAAAAAATGTGTAATTTAACAATGGTGATATGTTCTAGAATATGTATCATTATGCATTTTTGTTGTTGTTTGAAGATCATAGCAGTGTACTTACACAAAGCTACATGGTGTAGCCTGTTGCTCCCAGGCTACAAATCTTTACAGCATATTACTGGATTGAATACTGTAGACCACTATAACACAATTGTATGTATATCACATATATCTAAATATATGAAACGTTATGTGGTGCTTGACTATACATAAGTTATATGGGCTGTTTTTCTTCACTTTTTTAATATAAGGTAATTTCCATATGATTACAATCACTATTTTAATGGTTATTCAATCGTCCTTTGAAAATCAGTGTGCTGCCCCACTAAACCTTCTACACTGATGGAAATGTCCAGTACTCTGCACTGTCACAGACAGTAGCCACTAATCACAGGTGGCTACTAAGCACTTGAAAGGTGGCCAGGGTAGCTGAGGAACTGAGTTTTTAATTATAATTATTTTAAATATAAATTTAATGGCTACTTGTGACTAGTGGCTAGTAGCCACTAGTCAAAATACAAGTTTAAACCTTAATTACTGAGTACCTATCAATAACACATAAAGCACAATTCCGAGGGGATGGTACTTGAAATATTTTTTCTAAAAATTTTTTGAGACGTATTCTCACTGTGCCACCCTCAGAAGAGTGCTGTGATGTCACAGCTCACAGCAACCTCACACTCTTGGGCTTAAGTGATTCTCTTGCCTCAGCCTCTCAAATAGCTGGGACTACAGGCGCCTGCCACAATGTCTGGCTATTTTTCTGTTGCAGTTGTCATTGTTGTTTAACAGGCCCAGGCTGGGTTCAAACCTGCCTGCCTCAGTGTATGTGGCTGGCAGCCTAACTGCTAAGCTACAGGCAATGAACCGCAATATGTTTTTCAAGCAGGAAAAGTCAAGTAACAGTAGAAAATTCTTCTTGCTTTTGAAATATCACATTTCAGATGATTTATTTCATAGTGAAAGTTTACTATCATTTCTGTGATCATTTCACTTTGACCTGCATCTATACTTAAGTATTTTGGTATCTCTGACCCTATTTTATTATATAGTTTATACATTGTAACATATAATATTCAAAATGCTGAATCATTGAATAAATATTTACAGTTTGGGCTAATATTAATTTTGAGGTGCCAGATAAAAAAGATCATAGTCTAAGAGAACTGTTAAGTTTGGGTTACCACTGGTTACTGGTTTTGTCTAGATGCAAAGATACTGCCATAGGCATAATCTTAAAGATGCCCCCATTAAGACTCTCATCCTCCAGCAATTCAAACACTAATCTAGGCACTACTGTGAAAAGACTTGCATGTGGACTTATGGTTACTGTACATTCTTCCCAAAGCCTTTTGATAAGAGCCCAACCACCTGACACCTTGATTTCAATCTTGCTAAACATGGAAGAGAAACCAGTCCATCCATACTAGACTTTCCACCTAAAGAGATTTAAGCTGCTAATTAGTTAAAGCATCAATATAAACGTTTGACAGATACCAAATTAATCATTCAGTAGTCTGGAGGGACATTGAATTGTGTGCAAACAATAGCACATTTGTGTCTTTATCCATGATCTACTATAAAGTTTTATTTCTTAAACCTTTAAAATGGAAATATTTCAATGTACAATTATTTTTAAATGCAATCCAATTTAAATCTATATAATGAGAAAGAATCGTTTACAGGAAGGAACTTGTAACTTGCTTGGATCCTATGATTTGGCTCATGAATGTATAGTATAAAAACATAATAAAGCCAGGAGTATTGGCTCACACCTATAATCCTAGAACTTTAGGAGGCTGAGGCAGGAGGATCACTTAAGGCCAGCCTGAGTAACACCAAGACTTTGTCTCTACAAAAAATAGAAAATATAAAAAAAAAATTAGCCTTGTGTGAGAGTGCATGCCTATAGTCCCTGCTACCCAGTAGGCTGAGGCAAGAGGATGACTTGAGCCCAGGAGTTTGAGGTTGCTGTGAGTATATTTTTTGGTTAGGTGTACCCCTTCTCCTGAGAAATATACTTTGTGAAAGTCGGTGGGGGGGGGAATAAATTTAATCTAGTAGCATTGCTTACTTGGTAAAGAACATGAGCTTAAGCACTATCATTCAGAACCCATTTTGTTCTTGATATCTGTATTGTTAAAATATCCTGCTACTTACAGATGTCATGAGACATGGAAAACCTGAATTTAATGATGATAGTGCGTGGATCTATTTGCTAGGGTTACATACCTCCTTTTTCCTGTATTTCATTGTATGTGTATCACATAGTCCAGTAACTTTTTAGTGAAACTAAGTTACTAGTTTTATCTAAACATGTTAAGTATTTATTTATCAATGAAATATATGTTTATAACTTTAAAAGACAAATATTAATATTATAATAGAAAACATTTGGTAATTAATTTCAGCAGACCTCAGAAACCCACATCATGTATCCCTGAAGGAAAAATATACCATGCTTATGGCTGGGAAGAATCAACATTGTTAAAATGTCTATACTACCCAAAGCAATATATAATTTTAATGCAATTCCTATCAAAGCCCCATTGTTATATTTTAAAGATCTTGAAAAAATAATACTTCATTTTATATGGAATCAGAAAAAACCTCGAATAGCTAAGACATTACTCAGAAATAGAAACAAAGCAGGAGGAGTCACACTACCAGACCTCAGACTCTACTATAAATCAATAGTGATCAAAACAGCATGGTACTGGCACAAGAACAGGGAGGTAGATGTATGGAACAGAATAGAGAACCAAAAGATGAAGGTTGAGTAATATAGGGACTAGTTCCTCTTTAAAGGTTTGGTAGAATTCTGATGTGAAGCCATCTGGTCTTGGGCTTTTCTTTTTAGGGAGATTTTGTATAGTTGATGGTATTTCAGAACTTGGTATAGGCCTGTTCAACATTTCCACTTGATTCTGGCTAAATCTTGGAAGGTGGCATGCTTCCTTCAGATTTTCATATTTTTGAGAATAAAGTTTCTTGTAATATTCATTAAGGATTTTTTGAATTTCTGAGGAGTCTGTTGTTATTTCATCATTACCATTTCTGATTGATGAAATTACAGATTTTTCTCTTCTTTTCCTGGTTAGGTTTGCCAAAGGTTTATCTATTTTATTGACCTTTTTAAAAAACCAACTTTTTGATTTATTGATCTTTCGTATAATCCTTTTGTTTTCAATTTCATTTAATTCTGCTCTAATTTTCGTTATTTCTTTGCTTCTGCTGGGTTTGGGATTAGAATGTTCTTCCTTTTCCAGTTACTTGAGATGTCCCATTAAGTTGTTAACTTCCTCTTTCCGTTCTCTTGAGGAAGGTCTGCAGTGCTGTAAATTTCCCTCTTAGGACTGCCTTTGTGGTATCCCAGAAGTTCTGATAATTCGTGTCTTCATTATCATTTTGTTCCAAAAATTTGGTAATTTCCTTCATTTATTTATTTATTTACTTATTTTGTAGACAGAGTCTCACTTTATCACCTTTGGTAGAGTGCTGTGTCATCACAGCTCACAGCAACTTCCAACTCCTGGGCTCAGGTGATTCTCCTGCCTCGGCCTCCCAGGTAATTTCCTTCTTAATCTCATCTATAACCCAGCTATCATTCAGCATAAGGTTATTTAGCTTCCATGTTTTTATATGAGTATGCAGATTCCTGTTGTTACTGAGTTCACCTTTTATTCCATGATGGTCCAAGAAGGTGCAAGGAATAATTTCTGTTCTTTTAAATTTGCTGAGGTTAGACTTGTGACCTAAGATGTGATTGATTTTGGCGTATGTTCCAAGGGCTGATGAGAAGAATGAGTATTCAGTTTTGTTAGGATGAAATGTTCTGTAGATGTCTGTTAAATCCAAATGTTGAATGGTTAAGTTTAAATCTAAAATTTTTTTGCTTAGTTTCTTATTGGAGGATCTATCCAACACTGCCAAAGGAGTGTTAAAATCTCCAACTACTATGGAGCTGGAGGAAATCAAGTTGCTCATGTCTGTTAGAGTTTCTTATAAATTGAGGTGCATTCTGGTTAGGTGCATAAATATTGAAATCTCATCATGTTGAGCATCACCCTTAACAAATATGAAGTGACCATCCTTATCCTTCCTTACTTTGGTTGGTTTAAAGCCTATTGTATCTGAGAATAAAATTGCAACACCTGCTTTTTTCTGTTTTCCATTTGCCTGGAATATAGATGACCAGCCCTTCACCCTGAGTCTATATTTATCTTTTAAGGTAAGATGAGATTCTTGTATGCAGCAGATATCCAGCCTGAGTTTTTGTATGCAGTCAGCCAACCTGTGCCTCTTTAGAGGACAGTTTAAGCCATTCACATTAATTGAAAATATTGATAAGCCTAGTAGAATTTTGGGTATCGAGTTTTTCAAAAGTCCAGTGGACATTTTTAATCCTTTTACCATGTGGAAGTTGGAATTTGATCAAAAGTTTCCGAGTGAGTTTATTTTTGTGGTGGAGTATTGCACTGGTCATTATGGAAGATAGGTCTGAGAATATCCTGGAGAGCTGGTTTAGTTATGGCAAACTTCTTCAAAAGTATTTAATTTTTCCATCATAAATGAAACTCAATTTAGCTGGATACAGGATCCTGGGTTGAAAGTTATTTTGTTTTAGGAGATTAAAATTCAATGACCACTCTCTTCTAGCTTGAAAGGTTTCAGCAAAGAGATCTGCAGTCATTCTAATAGTCTTCCCTTTGTGGGTTATGGTTTTCTTCCATCTGGCCGCTTTCAGAATTTTCTCCTTCATATCAACTTTAGTGAAGTTAATTATGATGTGTCTGTGGGTTGTCTTATTTGGGTTGAGTAGTGCTGGGGTTCTGAAACTGTCTGCTATCTGATTTTCAGAATCTCTTGGCATGTCTGGAAAGTTCTCCTTTATAATCTCATGAAAAAGGGCCTCTGTGCTTTGTGAAGCAACTTTGTCACCTTCAGGAATTCCTATAAGGCGAATATTAGTTTTCTTTGAATTACCCCAAAGCTCTCTGAGAGAATGATCTATTTTGGTCTCCATTTCTGTTCCTCTTGGAGTGCTTAGGAGCATTCTAAAGCTTTGTCTTCAATGTCAGAAATCCTTTCTTCTGCTTGCTCCATTCTGTTACTGAGGGATTCTACTGTATTTCTCAGATCTTTGAAGGCTGCAAATTCTTGTCTCAGTGTGTCAAAATCTTTGGTGATTTTGTCTTTGAGTTCATTGAATTCTTGAGACAACTTTTGAAATGCTCCTTGAATTTCTAATTCCAAGTTTACCTCCATTCTATTAATCTTATTTGTAATCCAAATTCTGAATTCAATTTCTGACAACTCAGCCATTTGTCTATGAAAGGGATCTTCAGTTGTATCCACCATATCATTCCTTAGGGGAATTGATCTACTCTAGTTGTTTATGTTACCAGAGTTTTGCCACTGAATCCGCCCCATGATTTTTTTTATACCATTTGGCTAGATGAGCAGATAAGGTGAAGTTGGGTTGGGGGGCTCCTGGAATAGTGATTAACCAGCCCTTTACCTAAGAGCTGGAACTGGTGTCTGTATCTTTTCCCCTAGAGCTTTGCAAAGGACCCATACAGTGCTATGGCCTGAGACACTGGGGACTTACTTGGTGTGGTGGGGCTAAGTGGCTCTGTCTTGTTTTCAGCTAGTCTCTGTCCTACCCTAGTGAATTAGTTACTCTGGGTTGAAGTCTCAGCTGTGGAGAAACACTAGTAATTAAGTCACCCCACTCCTAATGAGCAACAACTGAAAAAGGAAAATCAAACCTTTCCACAACCACACATCCAGGGTACCACTTTGGATAGTTCTCGGGTGATTGGCCCAGTCCAAGAGATCCACATCAATTGTCCCAGACAGCACCTGGTCTCAAGTGAGGGAGTTCAAAAGGTCTCTGGCATCTAGATAGCAGGGGTCTGCTGGCAGCTTGAGTATGACTCCCTCTGGTGCTCTGTGGAGTCAGAAGGATCCACCCAGCAAATGAATTAGTCTGGGAAGGTTGATGCCTCCTTCCCTACCTTGCACCTCTATCACACCCAGTCACTGGTAACCCCGCAGGGCTTCCAATAAAGAGATGCTCCAGGGGTTTGAGCCTGCCTGAGTCACAGATCTTATGTTTCCTCGGCCAGGCCACCACACTCTGCCACCATCCAGCAGGGGGAGCTGAGGCCTGACAACCTTGGGTGGTTAGTGGAAGCTAGGGTGGTTCACTCAGTTCCAGCCCTGCTCCTGATCGATGTTGCTGACACTTATATTTGCACAGAATTTGTGATTCTGTCCTGCTATATTCCCCTGTGGACCAGGTGCTGTCTGAGTTCACAATAACTGCAACTCAGCTCTGGTCTGTACGGCTGCCACAGCTGGTGTTTCTGTTTCCCCTGCAGTCTGTGTTGGGGCACACTCAGCTTGGAGTTCCAGCTTCAGCCTGGCTGCCTTTGTCTCAGCTATGATCCCCTAAGAGCCAAGTGTTTCTTAGGCTAACTAAAGCAGTCCTCTGGCTCAGCCCCGCCCTGGGAGTATGCTGTCTCTGCACACACATCTTCAATTCTCCGTTCCACCGTGCTGTGCCCAGGCTGGTACCACCTCAGGCATACCCTTTGCTCAAGGGGTCTGCGTTACCATCCCAGATCTATTCCGCCAGTGTCTGCCACCAGAGAAGATGCCCAGCTTTCTCTGGTTGCCCAGAGAGACAGGGAGTATCCTTCCAAAATATCCCCAAGGGTGTGAGCCCTATTGTTCCCGCTGCTGTCGCTGCTGCTCTGTGCTGGGAGGCCCCACCTCCCCCTTTCCTGTACGGTTCCTTCAGTCCACTGTTTTCTCCTTACCCCTGTGCTGCAGAATCAGCACAGATCTGCAACAGCCCACACTCTGTCCACACCTCTTGAGAAAATGCCCAAGAATCTGGACTCCATGGGGGACAGGCTTCCAGACCTCGGGGTGAGAGTAGAGGGGAGTGCCGGGAGTTCAGAATTACAGATAGAGAATATATATGGTTGTATATAGAGAGTGCCATGGCACCTTAGTAGGGGTAGTAGGTCTGGTTTTTAGAGGGTCTCTCCTGTGGGATAAAATGGAAAGACATTTGAACTCTGCTTGCTTGTTTGTAGAAAGTATACTGTGAGCCGTTCTCATAGGGGAGGGGACTCCTGTCTGCTTGGCGATTGAATTTGTACCTTTTGTTTGTATCCTTGGGGTCACAGCTCACCTCAGCAGAGTGGATGTGCATTCTTCAACCTTCTCTCTTGGCTCAGCTCCAAACCATCAGCTTACTTGCTAAACTTCTGTCCTTTAACTCTCTTTCTGGATGGGAGCCTCTGTGGAAAATTGGCTCCAGTCGGCCATCTTGCCTCTGCCCCCACATTCACTCTAATATACTCTCATACCCTCCCATATAGCCTTATATACTCTCAGATATTTTTCTATGCTGTAATATGCTCTCATATGTTCTCCTACACTCTCATATACTCATATCCTTTGCTATAGCCTTTTATGCTCTCAGATTCCTTCATATGCTGTCATATGCTCGCATATGAGCTCCTACACTCTCATATACTCATATCCTTTGATATAGCCTTTTATGCTCTCAGATTCCTTCATATGCTGTCATATGCTCACATATGAGCTCATACACTCTCATACAAGCTCATATGCTGTAATATGCTCTCATGTGTTCTCATACCATCTCATATTCTCTCCTAGGCTCTCATACACTCTAATTTGCCTCATAAGCTCTCTTATGCTCTGATATTTTCTTATTTGCTTTCATACACTCTCATACAGAATCATATGCTCTAATACACTCCATTATGCACTCATGCATGCTAAAATGCTCTAATACATTCTCATATGCTCTCATATATGTGCATATACTCTCATATAGTCTCTTATGCTCTCATATGCTCTCCTAGGCTTTCATGCACTCTCATACATTCTCATATGCTGCCCAGGTCACCCTATTGCCAAGAGGTTCGCTCGTGTTCCTCACAACATGGCTCCCCTGCATGCATTAGGCCTCCTTGTTAGGAAAAGAAGTGCTGCCACTTCACAGGACAGGGCCAAGGTGGGAGCTGCAGTTTTGACTGCCAAGCAGTTAGTGTGAGAAGGTTTCTTCACACTCTGCTAGGCAGGAGAGCAGAGCACAGGAGCAGAGGACAGGCCATGCCCACCTAGGAGAGGCCACATTCCACAAACTGAGACACCCCTCAGCCCCATAATGCCCTCATCCCCATTCCCACCAAGAGGAGCTATCAGATTGCATCACAAAGGGGCACATGGACCCCTCTGCTCATATTGTCTGAGGGCAGCTTGGAACAATGTTTAGTGGTGTATTTTAAAACTCAGTGTGTTTCCAATGCCACTTCTAGGGATTTGTTCTATGGAAACAAAGAAGGATATTTATAAAGATTCTTATAAAAGTAAGAAACCTGGACAAATGTCCCATAAATGGGAATTTGTTTACTATAATAAATTATGATGCCTCCAAATAATGGAGAATATGCTGCCATTAAAAATTATATTATAGAAGTTTTTACTGGGAATAGGTACATAACACATTGTGCAAAGAAAGCAGGTTATGAAACAATGTATACAGAATAATCCTTTGCCTCTCTAAAAGAATTATACATATCCAGACACATAAACACAGTGGAAACTAAGGCTGACAATATTACCTATGTTGAGAGTTTTGTGAGGATTAAATTAATTAAAGGTATATATGATACACACATATTGTTACACACACATAATGACAAGGATTGGACTTAGTTGCTTATAACAGAGACCTGATTAGGTCAGCTTGAAGGAAGGTTTACCATCTTTATATAAGGGAAGTCTTAGATAAAGGCTTGCACAGTGTTTCCCCCAAAATTGTTAGATAGCCAGGTTCCTTCTGTCTTTCAGCTTTGTTAAGCACTTCTCCTATTCTCTAGTTTATCTCATATTCCAAGATAGATACTAGAGCTCCAGCCATTTCATTTGTGTTCTAAGTAGTAGACAAGAAAGAAATAAAGGAGGAAGTAAGGGAGGAGAGGAACAAAGGAAGGAAAGAAGGAAGGAAGATGAACTTACCTTTTAAATAGTCTTCCCATAAGTCCCACATGGCACTTCCACAGCAAGATCATTGCCCAGAACTCAGTGTTAAGATCACACCTACCTGTGAGGGAGGCTGCCCAGTACAGACTCTATTCTGTGCCCAGCTTAGGGCTGAGGTTCTTGTTACTAAGAGAGAAGGAGAAATAACATCTTTGACGGGCAGCTAGCTGGCTCTGCCCTAATATACAAATATAAATATATACACATGCAGATAAAGTCATCTTCAGGAAGGTACACCAAAATAGTTAACACTGCTAACTCCAGGTGTTGGATGTATGAGTGGTTTCCAGTGGTTCTTTTTGTTTACAAAATTTTCTAATTTTTTAATTAAAAACATGTATTATTTATAAAATAAAACATTTAGCTTAAGTGGAGTACAGATCTTCAGGTGCTTATCACTAAATATTAACTCAGTAGGAAGTGTCCATCTTCTGAAATCACTTCTTACATAAGCACCTAAAAGTGTGGCTGTGTACTATTCAGGTGGCTATGAATTAGTTTGATCTGGGTGTCCACCTTGCTTGGCCAATATCCTCAGTTTGTATATTTTTACTGTTATTTTATTACTGTTACTTTATTTAGTTAAGTCCATATAACATACAACATGATAGGAAAATGAACAAATTTATAAAAGATATTGAGATGTTTAGATTAAAAAATATAAGAGCTCTGCCTTCATGTCTATAGATCTCCCAAGATGTTGTTGGTTTTGCACCTTAGATATCAAATAAAGATATCTAGCTTGACACAAAGGTTGGTATGCTGCAAGGTTAAGCTGTAGTTAGTTTGCTGACGGGTTAGCAAATGATAGATTTACTAAATCTTATCCTTAAACATTGGCTGTGACAAATGCTGATACAGCAAAATGTAAGCTTTTATCAGACAGCAAGGACCTTGAGTGAATAAATGCAATTTACTTCCAAGTCCTATGAAAGGTGGCAAAAAAAAAAAAAACACTGTATTTTGCCAGTTCCCCCCCGCCAAGAAAACATTATTCTAAGCATGCAGAAGGGTGTTGTGAGCAGCTACAGTAATAACATCCACCCCAGAGGCAGGTTTGTGGCCAAGAATAGCCAAGTGGTTGAGGCTAGTACCATTTCATAAAATGCCTATCTGTGCAGGGGCATGAGCCTATGGGCTATTTTCTTCTGATTCAAAAGGACATTCCCAATTTCAACCTTGCTGAAAGAGAGGCATTTTTGCACCTGCTATTAAGAACAGCTAGGATTCAAAGTAAGATTGGCATAAAACTATTTAGCAAGAACATGCTAGCTACTCCAGTTTGAAATCTGTCACACTATAAAATCAATGGGAAATGCTGAAGATGAAGCTGGTGTTTCTCAAGAGGAGAGAACAAAATCATACAAAAAGCCAGATTAGGCACTCACTTACATCCATATGGATAACATCCTTCTCATGCTAGGCAGACTAGGCCATTTGAATACCAAAAGGAGAGTAAAACAGGCATTTAGGAAGAAAGCTAGTATCTCAATTCCTACTTTTTAATCTCTGTGAGATGCAGGTGGCTTTTGTGAAAGAAGTGATACACAAAATGCTTCTCAAATCACTTACTCAATAAGGGTTCCAACATACTTGTATGAGGCTCACAGCAGCAGTAGAACACTTCGTCTCTGTCTTTTAGGCAATCCAAGGCAAGCATGCAATAATGAGCCAACAATCAACTAACAGCATTCACACATCATTTCCCCCTTATACAAACACCTATCACACAGAAACAGGGTGAGAATATAGAAATTAAATGCAAAACCTCTGTCTATAAGTTGCCAAACAGTGGGGGAGATAGAAAATAAGCCATGTCCTCCCCTCCCCAAGGTGAAAATGCAATGACAGTTCCAGGAACAAAGGAGGGGTCCTCAGAGAGAAGCTCCAGGTCTGCAGAAGGAAGAGTTAGCTGGGCAGAGATCCCTCCAAAGAGGCTGCGTTGCACAAAGACAGACCTTCAAAACCACCATGCACAGAAAGGACCACAGGTCACTGGGAGGACTGGAACCAAGCTACAGGTGGGAACAGCTTTTGCAGCTACAGAGTAGCCAGCAGCCTGGGATGCATGGTGCAAGCGCAGGGTCTACAGGTGGTCCAGGGTGGCCCTGGGCTGGCTGGGATGGGAAAGAGGCAGCCTGAAAGCAAGACCAGATAACCCTCCTGAAATAGGCAACTGTGCACTGATGACTTATGTACGTGGAAACAGATGCTTTAGGAGTATTTGGGGAAGTGGGGCACATGGCAGGAACAAGAACAGAAAGCTGAGCTATACATGAGTTGAGCCACAAGTGACTGGTGTACAGAAAAAGGAAAGAGAAGGGGACCCAGAATTTCAGGGCTTTTTTGCTACTCAAAGATCACAAGAATTTTAGGATTTTTCAGTTACTCTCCACAGTGAAAATGGGAGCTCCAGATCAAGGGTCAGAAGATACCAGGGGGAAAGCAAAGGTGTGCAAATTGGAAAATGAACCAGGATGCTGAGAGGTCATATTGACATAGTTTGAGGGAGCCAAGAGGGTTTTCTAGTTTGTGTTTGGGCTGGGTCACATTATTTTGGTGGGAGGTTCTAGAGTCTAGAACAACCAAATTAGGTCCATATTGAGGACAGAAGGGACTTCTGGTTAAAGGACTGATTATCAAGCTAAATATTGCCTCAATCCAAACCCTTTCTTTTGCTTGGGCTAAGTGTGACTGCAGGAAGTTGTTCATTTACTGTCTTCTGTGAGATACCTTTGGTTTTACAAATAAGTGAGTGAGTAGCACCTTCTGGGAAGACTTTCACACAGGTCTAAGAGTACTCTAGAATGAACTCTTCGTGCCTGGCTTTGGGACTATTGCTTTGGCTAAGAGCTCAAGCTTAAGGGTCATGAACGTTTCCTTAATGTTGGAGTCACCAGGGCAAAGTACAGGCCAGCCCACAGCACCATAGCAAAATAGCAGAATTTGATGAATCACAGACATTATCATGGAGTTGGCCTTAAAACTACCAAGAAACTGTGTTGAAATAGACAAGAAGATAAGCATTCCAAGTTTCTTATCCTGGAAAATGCAGCAAGGCCTTTGAACCTCTGAAATGTTTTGGGAAGGCATAAGGAGGTGAGTCGTGCTGATGAATGGAAGCTGGACTGTTTACAGCTGACCATACTTTTCTGCTATGAAATCACATTTAGATGAATTCACCAACAGCCAGTGAAAAGCTTTATGAATTGACTTTTTTTTTTCTTTTTTCAGTTTGGCCAGGGCCAGGTTCGAACCCACCACCCTTGGTATATGGGGCTGGTTCCCTACTCACTGTGCCACAGGTGCCGCCCAAATTGACTCTTTTTTAAAAAAAACACATCCTGAGATTTTATTCCATGCTTAGTTTGATCCTTGGAGGGAGAAAAGAGTATTCTTTATGTACTAGGTGTGTTTATTTGCATTTTGAGTAAGTGTCTCAGGATTTACTGTAAAACCAGAGACAGCTAGGTGATGTCTGCCTGTCTTTTGGTTTCCTACCTGGGGACATCCATGTAGCTAATGTGGACAACTAAGCGATCCCATTGAGGTGGAAGCCTCTTGCACAAACCCAGGGACTTTGAGCAGAGCCACTTTGTAGGATGTGAACAGATGTGAACAATAATTTCCACGTGGTTCTGGAATGCAGGGAATTCATTGCATCCTGGCTAGTATATATAGTGCTGTCTATTGAAGGAGCTGCTGGCAAGTTGATTTGGGCATGAAGCTTTCACTGAGGTTCAAAATAGCAGAAAGATCCACTTTGAACAGGTGAACAGTAAAAGTTGAACAGAAAGGAGCATCTTCAGAGAAGAGTCACATGGTGATGCAGCAAAATGCTTTCCTGTACTGTCTGCTCATTTCAACTGAGATAGTGCCCTTTCTTCTCTTGCCTTATCCAGAAAACATATCAGAAAGCAAATGCTATGGCACACAGTTTAAAACATTGCTTTAATGCTTTCCTGTTATCCAAACAAAACCACCTTAGAGAATGTTTTCTTAGGAATATATATAAGTAACAAATGTTTAGCCATAAAGCAGCCCCTCTTTTTTATTCAAACCCCATCTCTACACACTAAAGCCCCAATAACCAAATAATGTTTTTCTTTTTTTTGAGACACAGCCTCAAGCTGTCACCCTGGATAGAGTGCTATGGCATCACAGCTCACAGCAACCTCCAATTCCTGGGCTCAAGCAAGTCTCCTGCCTTCACCTCCCAAGTAGCTGGGACGACAGGCACCTGCCACAACGCCCGGCCATTTTTTGGTTGCAGCCATCTTTGTTGTTTGGCAGGCCAGGCTGGATTCGAACCCGCCAGCTCAGGTGTACGTGGCTGGCGCCTTAGACCGTTGAGCCACAGGTGCTGAGCCAATAATGTTTTTCATAAATACATTTTTGGCAGAGCCAGTTGTTTTAAACAATTGTGTCACTGGAAATACAAACAACCTATAAAATAATACTTTGAATATTTAAGTGGCGATTAAAGAGGCTTTGGCAAAATGCCTACATGTTTTCAACAGAAGCAAGAGATAGTTTTCAGAAATGAGGCTGTCTCTTCTTCACACCTAACCCCTTCCACACTAGACCAGGAGATGGTCCTGGGTGGCACCTCTCACTGCTTGGCTTCAGTAGGCTCCTAATGTCTTTGTGCCTCAGCTTGTCCTCTATCAAGTCTATTCAGACTTAAGATCTATAAGGAACACGGCTTCTCTAAGAGTTCATAAAAAGGGTAGTGAATAGGTCTTGTTAGAACCCTTGCAGCATGTGGTAGTGAGAAGAGGAGGCTCAGATCCAGACGCCAAGTCCATTTGACTTACCTGTTATTATGTGTGTTTAGAACTGCTTTTGTCTACTTATTGCCCTTAAACATAATAAAAATTAAAACTAGTTTGCAAAGAGCAAATAATGATTCTTTACTGGGATTTAGCCATTTATTTTGGTAGTCCTTTGGGAAAGTAAATACTGTGAGTGTTCCTACATTTGAGCATTTACTATTCAAGACTAAGTGCCAAGGCCTCTGTCCCACAATAATGGCCATATCATATGCTTAGATAATGACACTAGACAGTATCCACTTTCACAGAAAAACCTCCAAAGGAAGGACTCCCAAATCCTGGATCCTGCTTATCTCAAGCCCCAAGTTTCATTGAGGATATGAGCATAGGAGAGAAAGACACATAACCTGCCCTACAGGGCTTCACAGGAGACTCTGTGATTCAGGACAGCACCTAGGGTACATTCATCTGTCTTTCAGCTAGCTAGGAAGCCCTGAAAATATACGGGATTAGTGGGAAGTACAGAGGATCAGACATGAAATGAAAATGATCATACAAGTGTCATGGCAGGGAAGTGCACGCTGAGGAACAGCAGAGCAATTGGAGGATGAAGAATGTTCTCAGATTTGCAGGGTCTGTCAGACTAGGAATGGAGGGCAGGATATGTTTCAGGCAGGGAGGAGCTCAGGAAGGGACTGAGTTATTCCCAAGGGCTACAAGTGGTTAGTGTGGCCAAGCCTTCGTTGGACCAGAGAATGGCCTGGGGAGGGACTCCAGTGGGTGAGGGGACAAAACAAGTGACTCAGCCAGCACTTTTCCATTCATCTTCACTTATGTCCTTACATTTACCCCTATATTACTGACACTGGACCAGCTTCAGGCAAAACTGGGAGGGGGTCACACTGGGTCTTCTCTCACCTGTCACCCCCTCCCTTAGTAACCTCATCTCCTGCAGGCCTGACCCATGACCCATACAATAAGGATCCTGAGGTCCTCCATCCAGGGTTGCCAAGTAGCACAAACCCCTCCAACTGGTGAAGCCTTGGGGTCCCCCCAGTACAGCCCTGACAGCAGGTATGGGAGTGCAGCTAGACTCGAGTTGAACAGGCTGGCCAAAAAGAACTGTACCCATGAAATGGAGACTTTGTGTTTATACTCTTGCCCCATTTTTGTTCCTTAAAAAAAACACATTTTTAGGGACTTTCACACTAGAATATCCTCTTCAAAGCAAGAGTTCAATAACAAGATTTTTTCATTACAATTTCATTTTACACATATCAATATGACTTTAAAGAGAGTTGTGTATAAAGTGGAGGTGCCACATTTGACATTTCTTTGAAGTACTGAGGACCCCTAGGGCAGAGCTGAGCCTGATATTTATTATTGTTGATTTTCACAGCAGGCTTCATTTTCCCGGCCTTTATCTCCAGACTTAAGAATCATGAACAAAATCATCACAGATCTGCACACTTCAAAATGTCCACAGAAATCTGCAATTCAAGTTATCACAGGAGGTTTAGGTTAGAGACTACATGACTGAAGAAGGGGGTGGATGGAAAGCAAATCCTGGAAAATATACATCTACTTCTTTAGAAGGTTCACTAAAGTGCTGCTGATGGCTGGACAAAGAGCCAGGAGGTGTGGGTTTAGGTTTTGTTTTGTTTTGTTTTTGAGACAGAGTCTCACTATGTCACCCTCTGTAGAGTGCAGTGATGTCACAGCTCACAGCAACCTCAAACTCTTGGGCTTAAGCAATTCTCTTGCCTCTGCCTCCCAAGTAGCTGGGACTACAGACACCTGCCACAACGCCCGGCTACTTTTTCTTGCAGTTGTCATTGTTTAGCAGGCCCAGGCCAGGTTCAAACTTGCCAGCCTCGGTACATGTGGCTGGCACCTTAACCACTGTGCTGTGGGCACTGAGCCAGCTTACTTATTTTTTAAAGTATTTTATTTGTAACTTTTTTTTTTTTGTAGAAACAGAGTCTCACTTTATCGCCCTCAGTAGAGTGCCGTGGCATCACACAGCTCACAGCAACCTCCAACTCCTGGGCTTAAGCGATTCTCTTGCCTCAGCCTCCCGAGTAGCTAGGACTACAGGCGCCCGCCACGACACCCAGCTATTTTTCTGTTTTGCAGTTTAGCCAAACCTGGGTTTGAACCTGCCACCTTCGGTATATGGGGCCAGCGCCCTACTCGATGAGCCACAGGCGCCTCCCTGAATTCAATTTCTGACATTGCAGCTATTTATCTATTCATGGCATCTTCAGTTGTATCTCCTCTGTCATTTCTTGCGGGGGTCGATCTACTCTGGTTATTCATGTTGCCAGAGTTCTTCTGTTGGGTCTGCACCATGTTTATTTTTCACTGTTTGGTTATTAGAACTGGTAGGCTGAGATTGGATTGGGGATCCCAGGTAGTAGAGATAGCCCCTTACCAAAGCGCTAGGCTTTGTAATTGTGGCTTATCTCCTATAACCTTACAAAGGCCCCTTTCAGAGTTTTAGTCGGAGACTCTGAGGACCTACTTGGTGAGATAGTGCAAGCTAGCTCTGTTTTGACATCAGCCAACCTCTTCCCTATAAGAAGCCATGGTATTAGTTTTAAATCTTGACTATGAAGAGATACAAACAGCTGCGGTGCCTAGCCCCCACCCTTCATTTCTTTTCCACTACAGAACTTTGAAGGTCAACCTCAGAATGTCGCCAAGTGGACAGCCCCAGACACGCGTTCCAACCAAATTGTCTGAGGCAGTGCAAACCCTGCCCAACAGAGAGGGATTCAGGGATCCACACTCCGCCCACCAGACTCGGTCCACACTGTTGTCCGCTTCTCTGCTCACAGGCCCAGCTGGAGCCAGGGGCCACGTCCCCACCCACTGGTCTCAGTCCACACACAGCTAGTCTCTGCTTGCCACACCAGTTGGAGTCAGGGGACCACGCCCCACCTGCCAGTCTCAGTGCACTGCCTGACAAGCTTCTGTTCACAGCCTCTGTTTGAGTCAGGGCACCGCACTCTGCCCACAGGTCTCAGTCCTTACCTGGTAAGCCTCTGTTCACCAGCCCCACTGGAGACAGTGGACCGCGCCCTAGCCCTTGGGTCTTGGTTCACACCCAGTAAGCCACTGCTCAGGGTTCTGTTGGAACCAGGGGACCACACCCTTGCTCTCAGGTCACAGTCCACGCCTATCAAGCCTCTGCTCGCAGGCCCAGCAGGGACCAGCCGGGACCAGCCCTGTCTGCCGAACTCAGTCCACACAGGGCAACTACTCTCCCGTTGTGGGTGCTGTCAGAGCTGGGGGTTCTGCCCCTGTCCCACCAGACACAGCCCGTACCAAAAGTCAGCCAGGGGCCTGCTCCTCCTCCCGCCAGGTGCCCCCTTCTTCCCACACCCTCTTTCTTCCCCGTTACTCACAGATTCCATCCTGATGGTTGGCGGTCCACACTATGCCCAGTTCTCTGAGGACAAGACCCAACACTCTGTGCTCTGCGGGGGGCAGAACTTCAGATGTGAGGGGGAAAGGGTGGACTGGGAGTTTGGACTTGTGGGGGGAAATATCTGTTCAATTTTTTGCCTGGCGGGGTGGGTCTAGGTTCATAAGTGGGACCTCCCTGCAGAAAGAGATCTGGAGTTTGGCAGCTCTCTCCCGCGAGGTCAATGAGAGGTCTTTTGTTCCCGGCTCCTTTGCAGATAGCCTGCAGCAGGCCTCCTGCTTGGGGGAGGGGGCTCCCGTCCTCTAGTCCATAGGCTTTATATCTGTAATCTGTTTTCTTGAATGCTCTTCCTTGGAGTTACAGCTTGCCGAACTTCCTTCTTGGCTCAGCTCCCCCTCTTTGGCCTCACAGAGTCCAATTCCGTCTGGTTTTGCTTCCTCTGCTCAGGAGCCTCTGCCTGGGGTTGCTACCAGTCGGCCATCTTCCCAGAATTCTCAATAGTTACAGTTAAAGTATAAAGATTTTATTATATGGCTTTCTTGGCTGTCATCTGGTTAATTATATATACATTTGAAATTGACAATTAGATGAACTGTGGTCTATGAATTATAAAATAGTTCAGGAGAAATGAGAGTTTGACTCTTCCAGAGAGTAGATTTAAATATGTATATGTGAGTATTGAGGACAGTTGATAAAACTGCACTTCTCAAAATATTCAGTGTTATTGTATGATAAAATAATTACTTGGGCTGAGAAATTAAAAACATATTGAAGAAATCTTAATTTTTAAAGTCTCTTTAAAATGGCAAAGTCATATTTCCCTCCATGATATATATGTAGTGTGTATATGTGTGTTTTCTCTGAAGGGTTATAAAATTTTGCACTATCTTTTGTAATAGCTTCATTGATACCATGAAATTAACCCATTTAAAGTGTATAATTCAATTCAGAGCTGTGCAACCATCACAATTATCAACTTTAGGACATTTATATCACTCCAAAAAGAAACCTCTGAGTTTTTAGTGATGATCCTGCAATCCCTGCATCCTCCCCTCCCCCCAACTCCAAGCAGCCACCAGCCTTTCTGTCTCTGGATTTGCTTACTCTGGACATTTCAGATAAACGGGATCGTACAGTATCTGCTCTTTCCTGACTGGCTCCTTCACGAAGCATAGTGTGTTCAAGGTTCATCCATTTTGTAACATAAATCAGTACTTCATTCCTTTTATGGCCAAATAATTTCCTCTTACACAAATATAACACATTTTGCTTGCCATTCTTTAATTGAAAGATATTTGTATTGTCTCTACTTTATGGCTATTACGAACACTGCTACTGTGGGTATTTGTATATGTTTTTGCATAGACATATGTTTTTACTTCTCTTGAGTCTATACACAAAAGTAACTTTACTGTAAGGTCACAGTTGCTGACCCTGCTCTAACTTAACTCTTTTTAACTTTTTGAGGAACTGCCCGTCAGTGATTTCTGGTGCCGGTGAGGGACGGGGAGGTATTTAGTGATGTGCTGGAGCATACTTAAAACTCCAGGTTAAGCATGGCTCATCTTCTGAACTGTCAGATTACTTCGTTTGGGAGAGCAGAGCTAAGTAATTTAATGGGCAAGTGGTTTTGAATATTAATTTTGATTAAAAATAATTATAGGTATATTATATATAGTAGAATGTTAAATTTACAAAACATTCCACGCAAAACAAAAGACCTCAGAGACCTTTGAATACTCAGAATACCTAGAGTTGTAATTATTCACCCCTGGTCATACATGGCAAGTTTGGGAAATACTGAAAATAAAATTTAAAATAATATTAAATGTCATTTTGTGGTTCTTTAGTAAAAACAAAGTGATCGAAAAATATCAATTTGGCTTAGCAGGTAGATTATCCGTATACATGTTTTTCACTTTAAGAATTCCATAGTTGGGCAGCGCCTGTAACACAATGGTTACAGCGCCAACCACATGCACCGAGGGTGGCGGGTTGAAACCCAGCCTGGGCCAGCTAAACATCAATGACAACTGCAACAATAACAAAAAAAATAGCTAGGCGTTGTGTTGGGTGCCTGTGGTCCCAGCTACTTGGGAGGCTGAGGCAAGAGAATAACTTGAGACCAAAAGAGTTTGAGGTTGCTGTGAGCTGTGACACTATGGCACTCTACTGAGGGCAACATAGTGAGACTCTGTCTCAAAAAAAGGAAAAAAAAAAAAGAATTCCACAGTAAGACCAGGCGCAGTGGCTCAGGCCTGTAATCCTAGCACTCTGAGGGGCGGGGCAAGGCAGGCGAATAGCTTGAGCTCACAAGTTTGAGACCAGCCTGAGCAAAAGCAAGACCCCCATCTCTTCTAAAAATAGAGAGGAAAAAAAAAATGGAGGCAAGAGGATTGATTGGCCCCAAAAGTTGGTGGTTGCTGTGAGCTATGACGCCATAGCACTCTACCCATGATGACATAGTGAGACTGTCTCAAAAAGAAGAATTGGGCGGCGCCTGTGGCTCAGTGAGTAGGGCACTGGCCCCATATACTGAGGGTGGTGGGGTCAAACCCAGCCCTGGCCAAACTGCAACAAAAAAATAGCTGGGCATTGTGGTGGGCGCCTGTAGTCTCAGCTCCTCAGGACGCTGAGGCAAGAGAATCACCTGAGCCCAGGAGCTGGAGGTTGCTGTGAACTGTGATGCCATGGCACTGTACTGAGGGGGACAAAGTAAGACCCTGTCTCTAAAAAAAAGAAAAAGAAAGAAAGAAATTAAGCAAAATAAAATTTCACAGTTAATCACTTTGATTATCAATAACCAGGTTCTGATCATTAATTTGGAAATCATTCTAAATAGGAATTTGGTAATTAAACTGTCGCTCTTTTCTCCCCCAGGTGCAGTGCAAAAGGTTTCTAAAAAGTTAGAAATGCATGTTTATAGCAAGAGGTTGGAGATCATGCTTCAGTAAGTTTTTCTCCCCTTGTTGCTCAACCAGTAGTGAGGATGGGGAGGAGGAGCCCTGGATTCAGCTGGACGCACCCCAGGACTCTGGTGGGGCTCAGAGACAGGCCAGCCCGCTGCCCTGGGCCTGCTTCTCCCTCAAGAAAGAGGACTTTTGAACCACAGCGCATCATGCCAGCTAGTTCAAGTACATGCCACCTCCCTGGTCAGCCATTTGTGTTTTCCTAAATACATTACCTCAGGTTATCCTGCCAGGGCTGGTGTAGTCAGCAGAGTTTAAAACATTATCATCAAGGATGTGTTCCAAAATCTCAGCTGAAAGTTAATGTGCCTTTAGGAACTATTTATATGGCTTGGCGCTCGTAGGTCAATGAGTAGGGCACCCGCCACATACACAGAGGCTGGCAGGTTCGATCTCTGCCTGGGCCTGCTAAACAACGACAGCTGCAACCAGAAAAAAACAAATAGCTGGGCATTGTGGCCGGTGCCTGTAGTCCCAGCTACCTGGGAGGCTGAGGCAAGAGAATCTCTTAAGCCTAGGTGGCGCCTCAGGATAATAGGCTTTAAATGGAAACTTGACTTACAGAAGCTGTCACACATCTTCAGGCTGTTGTCATTTGATTTTTTTAATGCTTTGTTGTCATACAAAACTTAGCTAGCAGTAGGAACAGTGATTTCCAGTGTCACTGAAAAGGCCACAGATTTGATTGAGTCCCACCCCTGTGTCTGTGGCAGCCCCTGGGGCTCTTACTATTCTGGCAGAGAGCTTTATTCTGTCAGCCTTAGAGTCTGAGTCATTGATCCCTCTGACAGGTAAGCCTGGGGGATACACGTGCGATTTTACCTTCAATTTTAAGTTTAGACAACCCCCTGCCCAAAGCCCCTCCTAGGACCCCAGCTGCAGAGCCCTGTGTAGGAGGTGGGTGTCGGTGCTCCCCTGTGCCTGCCTAGGGATGTACCCAGAATAGCTGTTTCCAGAGGTGCTGCAGAAATAGAAATCTTGCGGCTCCTTGGAATGGCCTGGCTCTCCCAGGTACAGCAGCGGGATGTGCAGAACGAGGGACGGACAGACGTACAGCCCCAGCTGTCTGCTCAGGTGTAGAGGGTAGTCTGCAGGGGGCTGCCGGCCCTTCCACAGCACTTTCCACTCTGGCTTCTCCCCAGCCCTGTGACACCACTCCTCCTGGCCCCTCCGCAGACACCCCGACTATTCAGCTGTTAGGACTGAGAGACAGCCACTGCTCACATTCACCTCGTGAATGCAAGATACCAGTGCCTCTAAACTGCCAGGCTGACCATCCCCTTATAAGGTAGCTTTATCTTCACAAATGTTTAAATTCCTAGGGTTATATGGAATAAAGGTATTGGTTTCTTTAGATGCCAACAGTTGATCACACAAAACTGGAACCTTTTTTTCTATTTTGTATGCATTTCTGTATTTAATATTTTTTGGCTCGGCACCTGTGGCTCGATGGGCTAAGGCGCCAGCCACATACACTTGAGCTGGCGGGTGCAAATCCAGCCTGGGCCTGCCAAACAACAATGACGGCTGCAACCAAAAAATGGCCGGGCATTGCGGCGGGTGCCTGTAGTCCCAGCTACCTGGGAGGCAGAGGCCAGAGAATCGCTTGAGCCCAGGAGTTGGAGGTTGCTGTGAGCTGTGATGCCACGGCACTCTACCCAGGGTGACAGCTTGAGGCTCTGTCTCAAAAAAAAAATAAAAAATTAAAAAAAAATACATATTTTTCTTTAGTACTAGGTTACTTAGCCAAGTTGAAACATACTATTAACTGCCTGCAAGAGCAGGTAGGTGGTCACTGCCACCCCAGGTTAATGCAGTATCTATCAGTGCTTGACTGACCAAGGGATGACCATTGTCTTCAGGGGTGTTTTAGATTCACTGACTACCTTTTCTTAACTCTACCCAGCCTACTGATCGGACTACTGTTTTCTGATACTTCTATAACTAATGGGGATAATGTTGAAATTAATGATTAACCCGGGGCTCCTCAGTGATAGGCAGTGTCAGTGATTTCTGTGTCCTGGCACCTGGTGCAGCACCTGGCCTATAAAAGGTGCTTGATAAATACGGAGTTTAGATAACTGAAAGCTGGCATTTGGAGGGATGAAGAGGAGACAGCTAGGGGACTTGGGAGCCAGTTAAGTATAGACACCTGGATTTGAGTAACTCCTCTATTTCTTCATGTGTAAAACGGGATCCTTACCAAAATTAATGTAGATTAAAAAAATGTATATAAAGTGCCAAGCACAATGCCCTTGAAATGATGATTCTTAACAAATAATAGCTGTGTATTTCACCTGTTTTATAAAATTAACAAGAAGTAGATCTCAGGTATAAATACAAGTATTCTGTGTACATTGCAATTAGGACTTCTCTTCAATTTTATTTTTCCCTACATATGTAAAGCTGGACTTTTCCACTAATATCTCATCTTTGTTTATGTTAAGGGACATATTTGGAGAAGACTGTGTAAATGTAAAAGATGACTCTCTTCTTAGTGTCACAGTGGACGGAAAGACTGCTAATCTTAATTTGGACACCCGGGTAGGTGGCTGCTCCTCTGACATCTAAAGACATTTGAAGACCAGGCACAGTGACTCACCCATAATCTCAGCACTCTGGGAAGCCAAGGCGGGTGGATTGCTTGAGCTCAGGAGTTCAAGACCCCTACTAAAAATAGAAAAACTAGCCTGGCATGGTAGTGGGCACCTGTAGTCCCAGCCACTTGGGAGGCTGAGGCAAGAGGATAGCTGGACCCCAAGAGTTTGAGGTTACTGTGAGCTGTGACACTACGGCACTCTGCCCAGGGTGACAGACTGTCTCCAAAAAAAAAAAAAAAAGTACATTTGAAGTAAAATGAAAGCAAAATAATCTGTGATCCCATGTGGAACAGTTTACGTATGTACATTTCTTTCACATAATCATATTTATATTATTATATTTAAAGTTTTCCATGTTTTTCCTCGTTGCTACATGGTACCTGGTTCCCATGCATATTATTCTATTATTTTCCTTTTCCATAATATGCTTAATTCACCTCAGCATTTCCCTAGTTTGGCGTCCAGTTGATTGTAAATTTTCTGTTTATACCTGTAAGATCCAAGTGGCTTTTCCAAAGAATAGGGTTTGAGAATGTGGGACCTGTGGTCTTATCCCAGCAGATCTTTGGTAATTATTTCCCAAGATGAATGAATAGGTGTATCTTCCTTGCAGGGTCGTTTTTGAAGATTAGAATAGTTCTAAATAAATAACTTACATTTTAAAATTTTTTTGTATGTTCTTCAACTGTACAGGTACCTCAATAGAAAAATAAGTGAAGAACATCAACATGAAGTAACTCACAAGAAAATAAATACAGATAGCCAGTGAACATAAAACACATTTCCAGAAGTACTGACAATTAGAGGACATACCGGTTTCACAGTGTGAAATACCACTGCTTATCATAACTGGCACAGATTGAAGAGAGTGATAGGACCCAGGGATGGTCAGAGAACTGGGAACAGTTACTCGGACGCTACTAGGGGAAGCAGAGTATTTTGCTTAGGTGGCCCTTTCCTTCTGCATGGCCGTTTGGTAATGTGCATCAAGGCCTTTATTCACAATTCCACTTACTGAATTCAACCAAAGAAAATAATTAGATGAGCAATAGGGATGTCTAGTTAGCATTAAAACAATGACAAGAAATCAATATATCCAAGAGTAAGAAATAAATAACTGAATGTATAATGCATATGGAGTATCTTTACATAATGTGCTGGCACACTGGGGTGCTGGGACAGGGGATTGAGCTCCCAGATTTGTGCATCGAAGGGCTGGGGCAGTTGGCCCTGCACTCACAGAGCTGGTCTCTCAGTAGCTTTGGCCGCAGAGATACCACACCTGCTGGCAGGCCAGCCATCCTCCGAGGCTCTCGCACCCATCCCGGCTGTCTAACCAGCTCTGCTGTGCCTCTGTATATATAGTTTAAACAGCATGTAGTGTTTTATAATTGAGTTTTAAGAAGTACCTAGAAGATCATGATTTTAAGTCAAACTGAACACTAGTATTCCCCCCAAATTTGTGCAGCTGCTATGTCAATAAAAAATACAGTATGAAATACTGAATAAATGACCACATCAACTATTCGCTAAGTACTTTGTGTTGCATACAGTAACTTCCTTGGAGTACCAGTTGTTGAATCAAAATATGGGCTTTGAAGTGAAGGTAATTTACTAGACTTTTCCCCAGTGTTTGACCCTCCCCCCCAATTCATCTCTAATTAGACCATTTTGCCACAGGAAGCTGTAGGCACCCTGGTGATGCCCATGCTGTGTGGCACAGCACTCTGCATCTTGGTAATGTGTCCCACCATGACCTCCACCGGACAGAGATGGTTATTCTAAAGAGTTTTCATTTGTCTTCCATGTAATAATTACAGACAATTATAATAATTTAAAGGCATGTTTGTGCTCTTGCTTTCAGACTGTAGAGTGTGAAGAAGGAAGTGAAGATGATGAATCTCTTCGAGAAATGGTGGAACTGGCTGCTCAGAGACTGTATGAAGCTCTCACACCAGTTCACTGATAACTTTTTGTGTATCTTAAACCTTAAATATCTGATTCTACTTCTGTTACTTAAAATAAATTACTTTCCCTGGAGTGTATTTACTTTTGATGTCAAATGGCTTTTCTTCCAATAGTTTGAATACTGATAAATTACCAACTAATTTGTCGATTAGTCTAGATATCTACTAAGTAAACTACCCTTTATTTTGAAATGTATTCATTCTGCTTCCAGGCATGTATGCAGCTTTCACTGAAACCTTTTAAGATTTGCCCATAGCAACTGAAACAGAATTTGTCTTAACTATACTTACTAAGGAAAGAAAATGCACAGTGAGTGGTTTGTATTTTCACATCCACATTCTGAATTTGAATGAACAGGGATTAACACTTAAAAATGTTAACCCCTGGCTCAGTGCCTGTGGCTCAATGGGCTAAGGCGTCAGCCACGTACACCTGAGCTGGCGGGTTCGAATCCAGCCCGGGCCCGCCAAACAATGACGGCTGCAACCAAGAAATAGCCGGGTGTTGTGGCAGGCGCCTGTGGTCCCAGCTACTTGGGAGGCGGAGGCAAGAGACTCGCTTGAGCCCAGGAATTGGAGGTTGCTGTGAGCTGCACAGCACTCTACCCAGGGTGACAGCTTGAGGCTCAGTCTCAAAAAAAAAAAAAAAAAAAAAATGTTAACCCCTTTCTGTTTCTTTCCTCTTGATAACTCTTAATTTATATTTTTATAAAATTATGACTTTCAGGACTCAGTATTTTCTTTGTACTATACACATTTAACTCAGGGGTATTCAATGTATCTATTTCCTAAAAAGACATGGTCTTGCTCTGTCACCCAGGCTGGACAAAATATAACTTTTATGACTCAACAGTTATTCATGTCTCAGTTATTTATTTCATATGTAAGTGAATTAGGCCAATTTCTGAAAGTATATGTAATTCAGACTTGTAAGTAACTGGACACAGGATTGTCTGGTGCTGAGGGAGCAGCCCACCCCACCATGGGCTGCTTTGGCATCTACTTCAAAGAAAGTGACCTGCTTGTTCCCTCCCCAGAGGGCAGGAACAGGTGCACTGCTAGCTCCTCCCTTCCCAGCAGACTCCAGAGTTGACTCTGCTCACTGACGGTCTGAAGTGTCAGGTGTCACAGTCACTAAATTCTACCCAAACTAGGTCATCATCATTTTGCTCACTGCTTATAGTCAACTTACAACTGTTGACCACTCCCCTGCACCTTGGTGACAATGTTTAGGATAAATCTGACCCTGTTACTTGAAATACATTTATTTCTATAAAACTGTATTCTGTCTTTAGCTCATACTAAAAGTCTAGGGTTTACCTTCTAAAAGTCATAAGGTTTTATAATAAGGTATTTTTTTTTTTTTTTTTTGAGACAGAGCCTAAAGCTGTCACCCTGGATAGAGTGCTGTGGCATCACAGCACACAGCAACCTCCGATTCCTGGGCTCAAGCGAGTCTCCTGCCTCCGCCTCCCAAGTAGCTGGGACTACAGGCGCCCGCCACACCGCCCGGCCATTTTTTGGTTGCAGTCATCAGTGTTGTTTGGCGGGCCCGGGCTGGATTCGAACCCGCCAGCTCG
>CAUYRH010020188.1:0-17661 GCA_963574655.1 Perodicticus potto | reverse complement strand
AATTTTCTGAATGATTCTTTTGTTTTCAATTTCATTAATCTCTGATTTAATTTTGGATATTTCTTTTCTTCTGCTGGGTTTAGGCTTAGATTATTCTTCTTTTTCCAATTCCATCAGATGGCTTGTGAGTTTGTTGATATGCTCTCTTTCTGTTTTTTGAATGTAGGCTTCTAAAGCTATAAATTTTCCTCTCAGGACTGCTTTTGCTGTATCCCATAGGTTTTGGTAATTTGTGTCTTCATTGTTGTTATACTCAAGGAAGTTAATGATTTCCTTTTTTATTTCTTGCTGCACCCAAGTGTCATTCAACATAAGGTTATTTAACTTCCATGCCTTTGTGTGAGCTTGAGCATTATTGTTGGAGTTGAATTCCACTTTTAGTGCCTTGTGGTCTGAAAAGATGCAAGGTAGAATTTCAGTTCTTTTGATCCTGCTAAGGTTTGTTTTGGGTCTTAGGATATGGTCAATTTTGGAGAATGTTCCATGGGATGATGAGAAGAATGTATAGTATATATCTTTGGGATGGAGCGTTCTATATACATCTATCAAGCACAGTTGTTCTGAAGTCTCATTTAAATCTGTAATATCTTTATTTAATTTCTGTTTAGAGGATTTGTCCAGCTCTGAGAGAGGGTATTAAAGTCCCCTGTTATTATGGTGTTATGCGATATCGTATTGGGCTCAAACTAAGCAAGGTCTGTTTCACGAATCTTGGGAGCATTTAAATTGGGAGCATAAATATTTAAAATTGAAATGTTTTCTTGTTGTATTTTTCCCTTAACCAACATAAAGTGACCATCATTATCTTTTTTGACTTTAATTGCTTTAAATCCACATGTATCAGAGGATAAGATTGCAACTCCCCTTTTTTTTCTGAGTTCCATTTGCCTGAAAAATTGACTTCCAACCCTTAACTCTGAGTTTTAATTTGTCTTTTGACATGAGGTGAGTTTCCTGCAGACGGCAGGTAAATGGCTCGTGTTTTTTAATCCAATCAGCCAACCTATGCCTCTTTAGTGGGGAGTTCAAGCCATTGACATTTACTGAGATAATTGATAAGTGTGGTAGTGTTCTATTCATCTTATTTTGTGAACGTCCGTTGGTTAGTTTTGTCTTTTGCATCATTGGGGAAACTAGGTTCAATCCTATAATTTCCTGGATATTTACTTTGCTGAAGGTCCATTGTGATGGTCAGTATGTAGGACAAGTTGAAATATTTCCTGTAAAATTGGTCTTGTTTTAACAAATTTCCTCAATGTTTGCATATCAATAAAAGATTTGATTTCTCCATCAATTTTAAAGCTTAGCTTGATGGGGTATAGAATTCTGGGCTGGAAATTGTTCTGTTTAAGTAGGTTAAAAATAGATGACCATTGTCTTCTGGCTTGAAAAGTTCCTTGGAGAAGTCTGTGGTCACCCTGATAGATTTGCCCCTGTAGATCAGGTGGTACTTACTCCTGGCAGCTTGCAAGATCTTTTCTTTTGTCTTAACTTTGGATAAAGTCATCACAATGTGCCTTGGAGAAGTTCTATTTATGTTGAGGCGACCAGGGGACTGATATCCCTCTGAGAGGAGTATGTCAGAATCTTTGATGATATTTGGGAAATTTTCATTTACAACATTCTCTAGAATGGCTTCCATTCCTCTGGGACATTCTTCTTCTCCTTCAGGGATACCTATAACTCATATGTTTGAATGCTTCATAAAGTCCCATAATTCTATCAGTGAACGTTCTGCTTTCTCCCTCTTCTTTTTGGCCTCTTTAACTATCTGAGTTATCTCAAGAGCCTTATCCTCTACCTCTGAGATTCTTTCTTCTGCATGATCTAATTGGTTGTTAATAATTTCTGTTGCATCCTTAAGTTCCCTAATTGACTGCTTCAGCTCCTTCAGCTCTGCTATATCCTTTTTATATTCTTTGTATCGTTCATGTCTTATTTGATTCTGTTTTTGAATTTCCTTTTGGTTATTATCCACTTTCTCAGCAATCTCCTTTATTGTTTTCATTATCTGAACTTTAAATTCCCCTTCTGTCATTTCTAACATTTCTATATAGGAGGGATCTTCCACGGTAGCTATCTCACGATCCCTAGAAGGGGTTACTCTGGCCTGGGATTTCATTTTGCCAGAATTTTTCTGCTGATTCTTCCTCATGAGTGCTTTCTTATATCTATTTCCTTACCCTAGTTTTCCTTTCACTTCTTTTTGCTCTTTAAGTTACTGTGGCGCTGGCCAAATGTTTTAGTGAGCCCTTCTGGTGCAAGACCAGAAGGATAAAAAGATTAAAGAGCAAGTAGGGAAAAAGGATTTAAAGAAGAGAGAAAGGATAAAAAAAGAGAGAGAGAGAGAAGAGGGGGTGAGTAAAAAGAAATATTGGCAAAAAGAAGAGAGACACTGAAAGAGAGAAACAGGAGAAATATAGATGTGTAGTAGGGTACTAGGGCCCAACCTTAGAGAACCCCTACCTCTGGGGGTTCTGGGTTGGGTAATTCCCTTGAGGTCAACAGCTTTTACCCAGCCAGCTCAGACACAATACCTCACCTCCACGAGGGAGAGAGGAAAGACAAAAATACTGTAAATCAAACCAAAAGAAACAAACAAAAACCCTTATGAGATAGAATTAGGGGGGAAAAATAATAGGGACAAAAACACTAGCAAAAATGAAATTCTATTCATTAAAGAAGGCAAAAATGGAAGATTGTATTTAAACTAGAATGGTAAAAAGAAAAAAATATCAAGGAAAAATGTTAAAATTAAAAAAACAAAAAAAAGACAAAAACAAAAACCCTACAACCAACAAACCAAGCAGTATATATATCTCTCTAAGTATTGACCTGGCAACCGGTGGTCTTCTGAGGTATGAGATGTTAATCACAATGTGACACAGCTGTACAAGGTGGGAGCTGGAGGCCGCTGCTGATTACTCAGACCCTGCAGGTTCGGGAGCCCAAATAACTCCTCAGCCCACTCAAAAGACACTCCAAGCCATACACCTTGGCCAAGTAGAAGCTTTTCAGGGACAGCACTTATCCCTGGGATCTCTCCTGGCATGGTTGCCTGCTTATCCAGTGCGCCAAGTCCATTCTCGCCCTATGTCCCTGAGGGCCACGGCTGGCAAGCTGCCCAAGCACTTGGATCTCCACACTTCCCCAGTGGCACAGTCTCCGCTTTGGGCAGCCCAGTCACTAGATTACTCGCCCCAGGTCTCCCGGCGAATCCCGGCGCTGCAACATGCAGGGGCAACCAACAGCTAAACAATATTAGCTCCTTTCCGGCTCAGCGGCTCAGTCTGGGGCCCCAGACAACACCCAAAGTCATCCGCACACTGGCCCAAGATCTCCCAAGGCAGTTCAATCGAGTGTCCAAGTCCAAAAAAACCAAAACGGCCCCCAGGTAAGGCTTTTTCTGCTTGCAAACTAGCCATTGCTGTGGTTACAGCTGCAGGCAGCCTCCCACCGAACAAAAGCACCTACCACTTGCCAGTTTTCCACCGCTTCTGTCTTCCTTGTGGGGTCCAGAAGTCTCTCACTGACCCTTGTATCATCAAAGGGAAGCCTCTGGGCCAAACCCACCGGCCAGAGATGCCTGGGGTCCTCGCTCCCCACTCTCGCTGTGCCCCGCTGCACAGAAGCTGCTACTCGGCCGCCATCTTTCTCTCACTCCCTCGACCTTTTTTTTTAATTAGCTCTCTTGCAGATACTCACTCAGACTTTAACCGTAGCAACTGGGTCTTTTGTTTGTTTGTTCGTTTAGCAAAAGGAAACTGAGTGAAAATGTTGGAAATTGGCCTGGTCATTTTGAACTGTAGTAAAATTGTCTTCCCCATCACTACTAAAATGAAGGCCAGGATACCTTCATGGCTGTGGCTGCTTTGGTCCCAGCTGAGTTTTCTGCAGGCATCATCTGGAGAGACAGTCGGCACCAGTTCCCCGTTGCTGTGGGTTGGGCAGGATGTCTTGTCCATCTGCCTCCTGGCAGGTGGAGGACTCAGCTTCGGCCAGTAGCTTGATGACATTTCTTCCATTGGGGAAGTTGTCTCCCTCAGGACTGCCTATGACTTTTTTTAATTTAAAATATATTTTTGATTTTTTTTTTCTTTGAGACAGTTTCTCACTCTGTTGCCTTGGGTAGAGTGCCATGGCATCATCATAGCTCACAGCAATCTCAAGCTCTTGGGCTCAAGAGATCCTCTTTCCTCAGCTTCTTAAGTAGCTGAGACTATAGGCGCCCGCCACAGTGCCCAGCTAATTTTTCTGTTTTGATCATAGCTCAGTGAAGCCTTGAATGCCTGGGTTCCAGAGATCTGCCAGCTCCCTCTTACTCAGTCTGGTCTCATACTCCTGAGCTTAAACCCATCTCCCAGAGTGCTAGGATTACAGGCATGAGCATCTGTGCCCAGCCCATTTTTGATTTCTTACACACTTGTCGTTTGAGTCATTACCCATACAGAAAATGCATTGGACTTTTGTATTTGTAAAATGTCTTCTCAGATCACTCCATTTTCCTTTCTTGTTAAAAACGTGTTCACAGACAGTAGGAAGTGGCCTTTCTGTTTACGTGTGTTCTTGTTGTCTTGTCTTTGCAGTCGAAATCAGCTGTCCGCCCTGCCCGCCTGCCTGTGTGGTCTGCCTCTCAAAGTCTTAATCGCAAGTAACAACAAACTTGGATCATTACCAGAAGAGATAGGTCAGCTCAAACAGTTAATGGAGTTGGTATGTTACCAATTTTTTTTTTTTTTTTGTATGTTACCAGTTTTTAAGATGCTTTTTTTCATTGGTTGACTGATCATAGCCTGGGATGGTATTCAGAAAGACTTTTGCTACGGTTGGACAAGGAGGAGCTAATTCGTTCGAGGGCAATGTATGACAAGGACATTGAGTGGGGAGAGAAACAGCCTTGGCTTTGCTGTGATAGATACAGTTCCTGAAATTTACAGGCTTCCTTTAGTTTATAGCTCCTGAAGTATACAGATTATCCTACTGTAGTTAGATACAGTTTATATAGTTCATATAAATTTATGAAGAACTGTGGCTACACTGGCAAGTTAATCTACAAATAAGTTAGTAGGCCACACTTAATGAAGGCATATAATTAAATCAGAAAGAACAAAGTGCTCTGATTGTATAAGTATTTTAGAAACCATTGTCCCAAATTGATTTAAGTTTAAAATGTGACCGTGTCTCCCTGGGATAAAAAAGAAGAACAAGTTCTGGATGGGCAGAGATGGGTTATAAAAGTGTGCCTGAGGCTGAGATGAACTGTTCTATTTTAGGCTTTCACTACTAGATTAATTACTACCTTGTTTCTAAACTGGGAAAGAATGACTCCTTTCTGAGTTTCCAGTGAGCTAACATGGGTGAGTGAAGAGGCAGGAGTGAGCAGTGGTAGGGCACCTGGGCTAAGGCATAATAATCACAATGTTTTCTCCAAACAAGTACTTATTTCACACTGACCTTGTGTCAAGCACAGGGCTCCATGTGATTAAAATGAAGAAAAAGGCACCGTACCTGTCTTCCAGTAGATTCCAGTCTAGAACACTGGTGATCAGTGAGTTTTGTCTTGTGTGGCTTCTGCTTTGAGGCCACCTGCCTCTGCGCTGATGGCATGTGAGGCCCAGGTAGAGAGTGCTGTGACCACTTAGTCACGTCTGCAGTGGGAACTGGCTAGGAGGATGACAGCACCCACGTCACAGGTGTGTCAACTTTGACGTTTTTAGGGAAATGAAAACTTTCTGGAGAAGGGCATTAGACCTATAAAGTATCTTTTTTCAGACCTTGTTTGATAGCACTGTAAGAAATCCAACTAGCTCATACCAAAAGTCAGGGTTGGTTAGAAAGATGCAGGGTCTGCTGGGTCACTCCGTGTCAGGACATTTGGTCACAGAACATGAGCAGCTGGAACAAGACACGAGGTCTTTGTCAAGGACTACGGGAGCAGTTCATTCTCCCTCACAGCCTTCTCTGCTTTTCCATGCGATAGCAGAGGTCGCCCAGGTTTATTTATTTATTTATTTTTTTGAGACAGAGCCTCAAGCTGTCACCTTGGATAGAGTGCCGTGGCATCATAGCTCACAGCAACCTCCAATTCCTGGGCTCAAGCGAGTCTTCTGCCTCTGCCTCCCTAGTAGCTGGGACTACAGGCGCCCGCCACAACGCCCAGACATTTTTAGGTTGCAGCCGTCATTGTTGTTTGGCGGGCCCGGGCTGGATTCGAACCCGCCAGCTCAGGTGTACGTGGCTGGCGCCTTAGCCCGTTGAGCCACTGGCACCAAGCCGGTCGCCCAGGTTTAAATGTTCTCCCAGGTAAAGCACCTAACAGAGACCTACCAGCCTCTCTCAGCCTTACATTCTGAGTGAGAGGCAAGATCTGAGTCCTCCCCTGACTGATCAGCTGTACCCAAGGCACACAGTCACATTGCCCAGACGTGGCTGTCAGGCTGCCACTAAAGGGGCAATTCTGAAAAAAAACATTTTAATGTGGGCAGACATTCCCAACCCAATTCCACCAAAGTTTTATTACAAGAAGTAGGTACACGAGGTCAGGGATGACTGATGCTGGGAAAGGTTTATAAGACGAGAACTTTAAGGCCCCTTAAATAAGCCATGTGAGATTTCCTAGAAGGAAAAAAGAAGACAGGGATAAGGGACACATTCAAGGAAAAGGGCTATTCCGTGCAAAGGAAAACCGGCCTGGACGTCCCTGTGGGCTTGGGGAGCGGGAGGCTGTTTAATCCTGCGGAGTCTCCGTAGGATGGGGCCAGGTGCGCCATCCTCATGTGCACTGCCTTCATTCAGGCCACCGGCAGCTCCTTCACAGGGCGGTCAAGGCTTTCTGAGGTTGGCCCTACTCTCTTCTCCAGGTTAATCTCCTGTTCAGTCTCGAAGCTTCTGCCTTCTGAATGCGCCCTGTTCACGTTCACTTCCAACTTGTGCACACATCACTCTCCCTCCGCCTGCACAGGCTCTCTCTTCCTTCTCCCTCCTTTCTCAGTCCGTTCTTAGTCAAGTTAGATCTTCCTTCCTCCAAAAAGCTTCCCTGGATCCTCCAGTCCTGAGTGAGGTGCTCCCTAACCAGGCACCCTGTATTTATTGCTGAATTATGATAGAATCACAGGTGTTTTCCTCCTTGTCTTGCTCTGTGCCAGCCACCCTGTACCCAGAAAGCTGCCTGAGCACAAGAACATCTTCCCTGCTGTTGCATCCGGCTGTCTGACACCCATCAGGCACCGTACCTGTCACTGCCTGCTGTTGGTGAATGGTGACAAATGTGCCTGGAAAGGTGGCTGGGGAAGATTGTGAAGACCCCTAAGTGTGCTGTGCCTTGGAGAAGTTGGGGGGGTGGTAAGGAGACTTGGTATTATAGTCCAGGTGATTCAGAAGAAGCCATTACCTGGTTTCAGGAAGAAAAATACATAAAATAATGCTGTTGATGAAATTGATAGGGGTATACTGCTGCTTTTTCCTTTGTAAAGCTTCTTTTAAGAGAATGATAAACCGTGGTTGCAAAAAGTTGAGTTAACAAGGTTTTTTAAAGTAGACTTTATGTTTTAAAGCAGTTTTATATTCACAGAGAAATTGAGAGGAATGTACAAAGCCACCCATGTGTCCCCTGCCCCACACATGCCTGGCCTCCCTCAGTACAAGCACCCCTGCCACCATGGTATAGTTGTCACGGCTGATGAACCTGCATTGACACATCATTGTCACCCAGGGTTCATAGCTCATGTTAGAGTTTTCTCTTGGTGTTGTACGTTCTGTGGGCTTGGATAAATCTATCACTGCAGTACTGCACAGAGTCTTTTCACTGCCCTAAAAATGCCTGTGCTCTGCCTGTTCAGCCCTGACTCCAACCCCGGGAAACCACTAATTGTTCTACCGACTCCATAGTTTTGCCTTTTCCAGAACGCCATATAGTTGGGATTACACAGCTTCTTTCACTGACTGACATGCATTTAAGTTTCCTCCATGCCCTATGGCTGATAGCTCTTTTTTTTTCAGTGCTAAATGACATTCCTTTGTCTGGGTATACCACCATTTATTCATCCTTTCGTATACTGAAGGACGTGTGGGTGGTTTGCATGTTTTTGGCAGTTGTAAATAACGTTGACAAGTTGTTCTTTTGTTTCCCTGCTTCTTGGGTTCCTGTGCAGAGAGGGATAGCATTTAGCTAAGGTCAGTCTTCTGGAACTTTTTGGCAGCTGATTTGTGTTTCTGTCCCATGACCTCTGGGCTGAGGTGACACCACATGCCATCCATCCATCAGCTGTGCTCTTGAGCTGTGGACCAGCTCATCTGTTAGCAGGAGGCACGTGTGTGCTGATCCCGGGAGCCAGTCCCATACCAGAGAGGGCTTTCCTCAAATACCCTTCATCAGCTGTGTGAACAGTGCTGTCTCCAGCTCTGGGACACTGAGCTGCTAGACGGCTCCCAGGGAGCACCCAGCTTTTCTTAGGCATTCTGTCCTGGATGCAGCTGTAGTGAAGAACGCCCTACACCCTAGTTATGGTGCTGTCATGCTAGGTACGGCATCTGGTCCTTGTGTCTTTTCTCCACTAGCAGTAACCACTGAACCTTCCAGTCCTAGATGTTTGAGCTATTATAGGGGATTATAAAAGGCATCAAATACAAGCTCTTGATATCTTACAAATGAAGGAACCCAAGGCAGAGAGACAGTGAGCAGTGTACGGAAGGTCACGTAGCTAAGTTGTAATGTGAACTGAAATACCCTCACTCAGCACTGTCCAGCGGAAGTAGAACATAAGCAACAAACGTGATTTTAAATGTACTGGTTGGTAGCCACATCTACACAAATAAAAAGAAGCAAGTAAAATTACACACCCACACATTTAGAGAAAAGTGACTCATCCTTTTACCAAAGTTGGAGTGCATGATCATAGCTCAGTGAAGCCTTGAATGCCTGGGTTCCAGAGATCTGCCAGCCTTAGCCTCCCAAGTAGCTGTGACTACAGGCGCATACCACCCTACCTGGCTAAATTTTATGGTAGAGATAAAGTCTTATTATGTTGCCCAGACTGATCTTGAACTCCTAGCCTGAAGCAGTTCTTCAGCCTTGGCCTCCCAAAGTGCTGAGATTATAGTCACGAGCCAAAATATTATTACTTCAACATGTATACGATGTAAAAAATATTAATGAGAGAGTTTACATTTTTTAATACTAAATCTCAAGAATCCAGTGTGTATTTTATTTATTCTGGTAGCACATCACAGATTGGACCGAGCGGGTTGCTGGTGCTGAGTGGCTACATGTGGCTAGGGGCCACTCCGCCAGACACCGTGGCCGCGTGTGTGTGAGCAAGCATGATCTTTGTAAAAAGCATTTGTTTGTGAAGTTTCTGCAAATTTAATAAATTGTTATTGTTTAGCCACAGGGAGTGACTGACCTTGTTTAAGGTCACAGACTGAATAAAAGATTGGTTTCCATCCATTCTTACTTATCTTTTATCTTTTTGCTTAAAATAGTAGTGTTACTATAGATGACGATACCAGATTATATTTAGCTATCAACTGGAGAAAAAAAAGAATTCCGTGGAGGGCCTGAAGTAGTTCTAGAATCGGGGTAAGAGGCTTCTATTTTGTTGTCTCGATGTGGCAGACTCCACAGGCATTCTGAAGACCTGAAGGCGGAGTGCTCTATGCTGATAAAACTGCTCAGCTGATCAGGCTCTAAGCAGTGTTTGTTAACTATTTCGAAAAAAAATATTAATTTTTTTTACATCAGACTCGGGGTATCTTAAAATGAGTTGTAACACTTTTCTTTTCTTCCAGGGTGAATGAACATTCCAGATTCAGCTTTTACTTACAAAAACACATAAATAACCTTAGCCATCTGCACAAAAGCAGTTATCCTTTCTCATTTTTAGAAGGAATTTGAGTTGGGAAACAATATCTTACTTTAAAATATCTATCACAATTATCTCAGAATCTTCCAATAAAAAGCAGTTGCATTTTGTCCTTGACATTGTGCAGACAGTGTCCTCCCATGAAGAAGCCGCTAAGAGGCACTACTGAGATGTGCTTTTCTTGGCTCAAGAGCGGTGAGGTTGTACTTACACGCTGTAGCAGGTGCAGGAGAGCTTACCGAATCTTAGATCTTCAGCCCCTCCTGGTTCGTTTCTGTTGGGAATGATCTACTGTATTCTGCCTGTCTTGGCCCCTCTGAATGCCTTCTGTGCCCCCATCACCTCACAGCTATGGCTGTATGTGTCTGTTGCTTTGTAAGTCTGTCTGTCTGCGTGTGTTTTCTATGGGGGAAAGTGGTAAAGCATTTGCATTTACTAAGCACCTAGTGCATAGCGGGCACTCTGCTACGTACATGACAAGGTAGCTATCATGTTTACATTTTATGAACAAGTTTCAGTCTTGGAATTACTTACACAACCCATGAGGCCACTATGCGGTGAAGCTGGAGTCAAAACTAGGCTTTTCTGATCCAAGTCCACACCCCAACATAGCCACCATCTCCTCACCTGGGCTGTAAGCGCCTCATGGACAGAGACCTTGATTTCTTTCTTTGGAGTACCCGCTTCAACTGGTTTTGCCATTAAAATTGTGGCAGGCCTTGAATGGCTGAAAGTGAACAGGAGAATGTTAAAAACAGAGTTGGTACAAGTGGGCCATGTCTTTGTGTTTTGTTACCATGGAACCAACATTCAGAGTAGGGGTCTGTAGACTTTTCTTGTATTGACTTAACTAAACCTCATCTTGCTTATTAAAACCTTGTTAAGTTTTTTTTGAGACAGAGTCTCTCTTTGTCACTCTTAGTAGAGTGCCGTGGCGTCACAACTCACAGAAACCTCAGACTTTTGGGCTCAAGCAATTCTCTTGCTTCAGCCTCCCAAGTGGCTGGGACTATAGGCACCCACCACAATGCCTGGCTACTTTTAGAGGTGGGATCTTGCTCTTTCTCAAGTTGGCCTTGAACCTGTGAACACAGGCAGTCCACCTGCCTCAGCCTCCCAGAGTACTAGGATTACAGGCATGAGCCTGGCCTAAACCTTGTTAACTTATCGAAAACAGTGCTTTTCCTGTGAGATTGTGCCAGGAAGATGAGGTTTATTTGATAAAGAGGTGCTGTATGAATGGCATATGTTATAATTAACAGGCAACTGCGCAAACACGTTAAGTTAAAACACAAAAAATTCAGAGCCTTTTATGGGACATTTGCCAAAGATCTATGACTTTTCTCCTTGGTGCCCTGTACGTGGTGACATGGTGTTCAGAGACGGGCTGTCTTGTTTGGTTTTTCTCAATTCTGTCCTCTCCTACTCATGCAGTGTGTGAAAATCTCGTCTAATAGCTCTTACCTTCATGTAGGAGCACAGTATCACTGATTTAGAAACCAGTCTTGACCATCATAAAGCCCACAAGGCCTGGCTAAAGTACGAACTGAGGGGAAGGTACAGTTCTTGGCCTTAACTAGATGTGCCTTTTTATTCTCTTTTCATGAAATGTTTGGTTGTGTGGAGAGTTTGAATTCAAGGACTGATTATAGACATATGATGCATTAAACAGCTTTGAGGAAAGTTTTTTCTTCCTTATTTTTATGTGCTCTCTGAGGTAGATATAGTGGGGAGATAAATTCCACCATGATCATTTCATCCATTCGTGGTCTCTGGAGTTGCCTCCTAACCTCTCCGATTTCTATGGGACAACTGGATACCCAGGGCCTGCTCAAGCCCCTCTGTTGTTTTCATTTCTGCCTTTCTTACAAAGAGCAGCAGGGTAGGGCGGGTGTTTGTGGGTATAGGAGGGGTATGAAGAAGGAGACACTATCGAGAGGCAATAGTTATTATACCACAGATTGCTTGAAAAAGTTTCAAGTTTAAGTGAGCATATTGATTTTTCTTTTAAAAGAAGAAAATTCTGACCACAGCCATTGAGTTTTTTGTTGCTAACAAAATTGATGTTACTATGTTTGTTACTTATCTTGTTTCATTTGAAGTCATTATATTATTTCAAGTGGATTTTCCTGATGTGGGAATAAAATTAGAATTATTGAATCTTCGCCCCTTCTTTTGACAGAGGCCCAGAGAGGCTTTGACATACACCTAAAGTTACGAATGAGTCATACAAAAGGGATTTCCACAAAAGGGCATCGTGGTTACGCATTGGGAGGCTGCCATTATTAACTTGCATTTCCTGTCAGAATGTCTGCATTTTTTTTCTTTACTTAAGTAAAGAGCTAGATTTATCACAAAATTATGATTTAAACAATAGTATCACCACACCAAATTTTTGAAAACCTGAGTGTCAGGCAGAGGTTGGTTATAAGATACACCAGCTGTAATCCCAGAATGTGACCTAGTCCCTGGAACTCTTCTCTGAGCAAGATCATCTTGATTTAGTGCTTATTGGTTTTCATTAGATATCACTTCTTAATTAAAAAAAAACAAAAAACATGTATAATCTTTTGTACAGTATTATTTTCCACAAGTGAGCATTACCTAGTTTAATAATCCCTGAATTATTCAGATTTTTAAAATCCTTGTCATTTTTGCATTCTGAAAGTAAGTGAGCAACTAATACTTAATAACAAAAATGTGTTCATCCCCAAAAGGCGTTTAATACTAAAGACTTCTTTTGGTATGATAAAGAGAGAATCTTAATTTTCAAAGTTTTTCTTTTGGTTACTTAAGAACGTGATGATTAAATCAGTGGCCTTAAAATAAGTATATTTTAAGTCATAGTTCCAATTCTCTGTTTTGTTTTTGTTTAAATGACAAAGTTGGACTGCCTGCGTTTATAAAAAACTTAAGCTTGAATATTTATGTTATTATAATTAGATTTATTTCTGTATTGAAAAGAATACACTTAGTAAATATTTAGGACTGATGCTCATAATGATTTGTTTCAATCTATTTCAATGTTTGTTATAACTACATATATGGAAATTTGATTTCACTGAAGTTTGGAATAATTATTCTCTAAGACATGGCTTAGGGCTAACAGGAAATTCAGAAGGGATTCATTTGACTATTCTAATAAGTAACTGAATCTATAATTTGTAATCTAGTAAGTTCTCACTAATTACAAAAGTGTGAGGTGTTAATATTGTTTAATTTGTAAATTTACTTTCTAAATCTTATCTTTTTTAAGTAACTCCAAAAAAATCTCTGCTTTACTTTAGGCTAAATTTTAACAGAAGTGTTGTCTGAGCAAGGCTGTTCTAGTCATACGAGATATTGTTTTTATATTTTCAGAACTAAAATATATTATCCCCAAACACTTAGAGACAATTATCTTCTCTTTCTCCTTATCCCCCAACTCATTAACACATAATTACCCATGGGGTTTTATTTTTGTGATAAAATTCATAACCTCTTTAAAATTTGGTAAGATTCAATGACTTAGATTCAATGACTTGTAGGGAATAGAGTTTTGCGCTGTTTTCTAGACTATTTGATTATCAATAGTGTAAAGCCTTTATCTTGTTTATGTGCTAATCTGCTTGGGCAATAATTGCCTCCAACCTCCCAATTACTTTGTCAGGAAGTAACTGACAACAGTGCGGAGTGCTATTAAAACAATTTGACCTTGAAAATGTGAATGAACAACTGGATTTTGTGTTTCTAAATGTCTACAGATATCCTGTCCTGTAAGTCAGAAGGAAAACTTGTATTTATCATGTGAAGTTTTAAAAAAAATAAATTAGGTAACTGTTTTCTGTACTGGTAATAAGTAAGTGTAGCTGATAGGAGTTGATATTCTTTGATAAAGTCGTAATATTAGAAATAAATGTTGAAAATAATTACCTTATATTCAGGGAAACAGTATGCAGTGCTTTTATGGCTAACACAGGCATCACGAACAAAGAGTAAGGTTCGTTCACACTAAAATATGGAATAAAGCTTAGTTTCATCTCAGGAGATTTAATGCTGTGAAGCGTATCAGTTATCTTTTTGCTTCTTTCCCCTCTCTTTATTTTTTAAGAGAAAGATTTTTCTTAAATGTTACATACGTGAAACTTCTGAAAATTGTCAGTTTTACACAGAAAAATTTGTGATTTCTTTGATCTGCAAAAGGGTCTTTCTCATTCTGTCACTCACAAGACTTGAAAACATTTATTTTAGATGTCAATGACAGAAACTTTCTCTATAGAGAGAAAATAATTCTCATGAATTCTTCCCCATACCTCTCTCTCCACCTGCCGACACCATCCCCAAAGTGACTGTGGCTGGTCGTGAGTCCCACGAGATGATTGGATTTCACGTATTTCTAGGGTTCGCATGCATGCTGTTGGTTTGAGGGCTCCTTTTAATAGAATGGAATGGTGTCTCTTGTGTATTTTTAACTTAGTTAAAGCAGGGAAAAGCAAAGCTTTCAGTGAAAGGATTTGGTTGTTGGCTTCAGGGACCGACCAAGTGCCACAGTCAGTGGGAAAAGATGGCATTTCACCATTCACTTTTCACGTATGGAAATATATTCAGAACGGAAGAGCAATTTTTACCAACTCAGCAAGGGGCTGAGAGTGATGGAGCAAATCTCTCCGACCTCTAATCCTGTAATTACTTCCTGAGACGTTTCTGTCTCTGCAGATGTGCTTATGGAGTTTTCATTTGTTTGTTTGTTTTTGTTCTCGTTTTAAACACCAAGGGTATCTTTAAAGTTGTGTGTGACTTTTCTGAGCCAGGAGGTATGTAGCAGCAGTAGCTTGGGGATGAGGCACTGAGCACCTAGCGCTCTCAGCCATGTCACCCTACTACCCCCATCAGACAGCAGTACAGAGGATCTTGGAGGGGTGAATACACTGTATAGACGGGCTTCATGGAGTGCAGCTTTGTGCCCTATTAGCAAGAGTAGTATTTCTCCCTTCATCGAGCGATATCCATTCAACACTCTCCTGACCTCACACACGTTGGCAAGTCAGCTGGGGGGTGAGATGAGATGAGGTTGGAGGGCAGGGACCCGCTGTGCTATGTATGGCCCTGGTCTAACTGGAGCCTGGGGGTTTTCAGGGGACAGGTGGATGACAGGTTCATACCATCTGCATGAAAAGGAAATAGGTGTCTGTAAAGGGGATTTGCTTCCTTCCAAGGTGAAAGGAGGCAGTTTTTGCAGGTTTAAAAGTTAAGCGGGATATTTATGAACTTGACCTCACTGGGATGTTTCATAGCCCAAATACGTCTTGGTTCTGTGACACCAAGGGGGACCTGCTAGGAATGCTTTAATACAGCATGCATATTAAAGCATCCTGGGGTCCCAGAGTGTTATGGGGTGTCACCACAAGTGAACTTTATACCTGGCACTTCACAAGCCACCAGCAGGATGGAGCGAATAAGTCATGGTCCCTTGCACCTAGGAGCTGACCAGCTTAAATGGGAAGGCAAACGTGAGCAAAAGAGTTACAGTACCGCACCCCCCGTAGGATGGCAAAGGAAGAAGAGTGGTCAGTCTCCCCGGGCGTGCGGTCAGGCGGCAGAGAGAAACCTCAGGAAAGGTTTTAAGGAGTTGGCTAAAGCTTGAATTCAATCTTAAAAGATGTGTAAATGGGTCCAGAGGACAGGCAATATTTGCATGTCAGGTAGGGAAAGAGCCTGAACACATTTGGGGACTGCACAACAGCTTGGCACACACTCAGAGCTGCGGTAAGCAGTAACATGGCTGGAGTGTTGCGTATAAGGAAGAAGAGAAATGGGCAGGCTGCATCCAGCTTCATGCTGGGCCTTACTGCCAAGTCTGGGCTTTATACTCTACTTGCCAGGGATCCCCTGCACGTGTTTAATTAAGCTGGTGACAACATAATGAAATGTGCGCTCTGGCAGCTCCGTGAAGGATGGATCTGAGGAAGAGACGGATGGATGGAAACCAGTCAGGAGACCACTTTAGTGCCCGGCGGAGAGTGGTGCTGGTCTGCAGGGAAGGGTGGGCTGGAGAGCAGGGCACAGCTCCAAGAAGCAAGAGGAGAAGTGGGATTGGGGGGATAACAAGAGTATGGGAGTCTGTAAGTGTCAAGGCCTCCATTTTGCATGTGTGGAGGGGCGGTTCTAATCAAGGATTGATGTAATTGCCTTTTAAAGCAAGGAAGACAAAAATTGCATTTTACAGTCTTGCTTTTAAAATGTGTGGAAAGGTGGTTAGCTGCGGGCTTTCTAGCCCTAAGGTTCCAAACAGAGCATTAGCCTTTTCTAATCCAGTTTTTCTCCCACTCACATATTGCCCAGCTCTTAGTTGTTTTGTCTGGGAAAGAGGTTGGTTACTTGTTATTAATAATACTTGTTAATAATTACTTGTTACTATACTACAGTTTGTTTTTGTTTTTTTTTTTTTTGAGACAGAGCCTCAACCTGTCACCCTGGATAGAGTGCTGTGGCATCACAGCTCACAGCAACCCCCAATTCCTGGGTTCAAGAGAGTCTCCTGCCTCCGCCTCCCAAGTAGCTGGGACTACAGGCGCCCGCCACAACGCCTGGCCATTTTTTGGTTACAGCCGTCATTGTTGTTTGGCGGGCCCGGGGCTGGATTCGAAGCCACCAGCTCAGGTGTACATGGCTGGCACCATAGCCCGCTGAGCCACAGGCGCCAAGCCATACTACAGTTTTAAAAGAGGAAAACATAAATATGAACTTAGCTGATGATTTTATTATCATTTTAGGTTACATAAAATAATTAAAACGTTTTTTAAAAATTTTGTTTATAAACAAAAAAGTTACTATGTTGGATGAGCTCCACCATAGGATCGGAATGGGTTAGTATTTGTCTATTTTCACTGTAAAGTGTTACAGTTTGTCAAGAGGGATGCATTGTCATCCTTCTATTTAGTGGCCCTGAGGGCTTTGGTTTACTGGCTGAACTTTTCTGAGCCTCATTTTTCTGATCTGTAAATATTAGGCTAGTAATATTGCGTAATATTACTATTGCTAGTAATATTATGGGTTTGTTGTGAGAACTAAATAACATCGAAGGACACGAATGTGGCAGGCCAGAGGCTGGTAAAGCAGCTACCAAATGCTACAAACCAACATTTTTCTTTTCAAAATGCTTTTTCTCTCTCCTCTGAGGGTGTTTAAACCTTTGAACTGTCTTTTTCCGTTTTTGTGCTAAGCCTTATGCTAGGGGACCTGGAGATAAGTATGAAAGTGTCCCTGTGTAATTGTCAAAATATTTAAATTCCTTAAGGATATTTCAATGAGATGCTTGACTTCCTGGAAAAAGACGTTTATTGTTTCTCTCTCTGCTTTTGATACAGGATGTTAGCTGCAACGAGATCACTGCACTGCCCCAGCAGATAGGTCAGCTGAAATCTCTACGAGAACTGAATGTCAGAAGGAATTACCTTAAAGTTTTACCACAAGGTAAAAAAGAAAGAGAGAGAGAAAAAAAAAGAAGAAGAACATGGGAGACTTTTATTATTTTGGGGGTTTACTTTTGCAAAGAGGGTGGATCTTGTCATGTGTGTAAGCCTGCTACTGATAATTATGTTTTTTTTATTGTTGTTTTTTTGGGGGGGGGGGGTTAAGCCTTTATTAAAATAATAACATTCTTCCTCGCTGAAGAATGGAACGAAAGCAGTGACACCAACCGCTTCAGGGAGGAGTTAACCTACTGTCCCAAACCACCAAGATCCTACACCTCTCAAAATAATCTGTTCCACAGACATCCGATTTCCATATGACAGGTTGACCTAATAAACTACAGGTTTTA